>JAMKCH010038463.1:0-14720 GCA_023653785.1 Ophioderma brevispina | reverse complement strand
TAACATATGTTAGGTACGAAAGTGATAAACCTGCGCCGAGAACCAGGAAATCCAAAGGGTGGAACAGAATAAGGCCAGGAAGACAAGACGGACGACAGAAGAAACAGGGCACCTCCTCCCCCCAAAAAAAAAATTTAAGAAAAATTTTGAGATTCATCGGCATAAGCAGGTAGAACATTGAAGGACATAAAGACATGGCTGCACCGCGAGGCTATCGACAAGGGCGAAAACAATAAAACTAATGCAAGGGAGCAGACACGAAACAGGGACACACATATCCCAATAATGCCCTGGCGGTCTAAGTGTGGACTTACGTAGGGGGGAGCTAAACCTGGCCTAAGGAATAAGCCCACTTAATACCCGCTAGACGAGCAGCGCGAAACAAGAGGCCTGAGGCTCGCGGGGCAACCAGGTAATGGGATAACACATATAATATATATCTGATACTTATGTCAACAGCTTCCAAATTCTGAACTGCCGAATTCTGAACCTCCGATCGTCGATCTTGAAAAGTCTTCAAAACACCATCAACACAACATCATCCAAACTTCCGATCAGCCGTAGATAACGTAGACTTATATCAGATATGAAATATAGATCTTAGTCTCCAATAAAACGGCGATGAGGGGAAAAATTATGTGTTTAAATCCCAGTAAAAAAATTAACATGGCGCCCCTACTGAGACACAAAAAAGAGCAAAGGATTCTGGTCGCCAGTGACGTCATATGGTTGGGCGTACCGATGCTAGCGTGGGACCACTACTAGGCGTGGGCGCACCGAAATTTTTAATGTGGCAGTAGGGGTGTCTGATGGCTTTTTTGAGCACAAAAAATGCACTAGTTGGATCATTTCGTAATGTATAGAATGCATAAAATAGAATTGGACAATCTTTGCATCAGAGGCTGGGTTTGACCAATCCCCACAATGCATTGCAATTTGGAAAAAAGGATCACTTTTCTTAAAGTATCTCTGATTGAGTTATTATATGATATAGCATGATACAACTTCTGAGTAACCTACTAAAACAGACCTATATATCTATTCAAACTTAAAGAGACACTGGCACATTTGAAAAATAGTGCGCCCTCAAGATTTTCAAAATCGATTTGATATTTTTGCATGGTTGTAAAGCTTTTATATACAAAAGCCCTCACCCGAAATGATTAAGACCAAATCAGCTTCCTTATGGGTAAACAGAACGATATTGTCATTTAAACGTCGCCGGCGACGTTAAATTCAGCAGACGACGAAAATGGTGTTTAACACAAAGACCACGCACGCCGTATGCATGTATCCCACGCTATGCACACTGTTTGATCGGTCTATAACCTTTGTGGTTTTAATATCAGTGAGTACGAGTCCAAAATATTCATGTAATATACAAATTTGTTGATTAAAGTTATGGAAAACTTAAAAGTTGGCCTACAAATTACCTGGATGTCTTTATCCTCATATCAATGTCCCTATCTGTTTTGGGGTATGTTATTTTTATGTGTAAAATATATCTCTGTTCTTCCAATGGCCTAGACTATCATTTGAGAGCAAATTGAAGAAATTTCATATTTTGTGAAAATGTGCCAGTGCCGCTTTAAGCTTTATAGCAATTTATCTCTTTTACCCTATTTTGTTAATTTGACCCCAAATGACCTTTTGACCTCTCAGGTGACTGCCAATAGTATGAAACCATGTTACATCTTTGGTCCACCTTCATTAGGATCAGATCTGTCCTCTTTAGGCTTAAGGCCAAGTAAACAAATAAAAAAGTTGATCATCCCCACCCATTCCATTTTGAACACTTCTTTGTTATTTGTTATTAAAGACACTATCAGTGATTTGCTAAATCAGAAAATCGAAAAAATCATCAAAAATCAGATTTTTGCATGTATGTAACAAGCACAGGTATCCTAACATACCCTGCAAATGATAAGACCAGAAGCAACCTAATAAGGACAGAATCGGAAATTTTAGTCATTACTGTCCGTTCGGACACTTACTACAACACGTAATTGAATGGGGAATCGTATCTTGGAACACTGCCGTTTTCTTCCTTTTCTGTCAATTCTTCAGTTGGAAAAGGTAACTTATGAGAATTCTACAGACTTATCCTTCATTTTGAAGCTATTCCTGCAAATTTCAAATATTTTTCAAATCACTGATAGTGTCTTTAACACTTCAAGAGACAAGGGCTGCCATTTTTAGAAAATTTGGTGCTTGTGTGCTTTTATAATAGCTCCTGCAATTATTTTTTTGCAAATAAATTTGTCTAAATTAGGCATATTTTGTGTTGATTGCTTTATTATTTATTAAAATGTATCTAACATATATACATATATAGCTTATATTTTTTTTAAAATTAAAATGCAATATTCAGTACAACGATCAACTCAATTCATTTTTTACTTGGCTTAAATGACCAATTTGCATAAACACTAATCATAATGGCACACACACATACATATTGAGACTTTATGGTGCACATACACATTCAGCAATAGTCTCCTCCTAAACAGACTTGAATTGTTTTGTTATAAACTCATACCTAGTAAACCACCAAAAGTGATAGCAGGTGAGAGACAGGCAAAGTAGATGAAGACAAACGCTGCTAGACACTGGAAGTTGATACCATCTGTGAAGTCACTCTTGTAGTGCGGGTATCTTCTCTTGACATCGTTGACAAGCCCGCCAAATATCTGTCCGGTTCTCTGTAGAGGGTCAGCATAGTCGAGGGCATCCTGAGACATCTTCAGAATTGCTAAATGAAGTGTATAGTCATTATTTAGTGTTAGGTGCAGAATGTCTTACTTGTAAGCTTTCAAAGTGAAGAAATTGTGTAAATCACATGCAAGATAGTATAGACATTCCACAACCATTTGCTTTATCCCCAGAGCACCCGGTGTTTGAATCTCCCCATGATGCATAGCAATGTGCCTATAGTGTACTGTCATAAACAGTACTTAGGTATAAAAAGTGTTTCAAAAGTTTAAGAACCACAAGACATTTCATAATCATGCAAAAAATTCCCTAAGTACTAACACTTTGTGGGCTAAAATAAGCATTAAAGACACGGTTTTCATGTGTTAATAGGATTTTTATGTGATCACATGACCCTATTGAGGTGAAATTTCCCAAATCTGGTGCATTGTGGGATTGACTCAAAACATCCTCTGCTTTATCCCCAAGGGCTACCAGCCAATATTACTGGTTGTTTATAGAGTTATATGATGTAAATGGCCAATCAGAGACATACAGGGTGTCTCAGAAAGAACGTTACCCTCCAGAAACGGTCATTTTTGCTTACTTAATCAATTCTTATCATCGTTTTAGCCTTATATTATGAAAATATGTACTTTTATGAACATATGTTGAAAACAAGAAAGAAAACAGTGAAAAAATAACCAAACAATAACTATTTCCCTAAAAATGATGCAAACCAACTTTGTCCACGGCTAGCAATAGCAGAGAGACATGTACATTGTATTTCTTATGGATTTGAGCACACGTAGTCCTCAGATTTAATTAAGGGCAGTGTGAACCTTGAGTTTCCGAGTATCTATTTTGGTTTGTAACTTTGCAAATATTTGATTATTGTATGTAAAAGTATACATTTCTAGAAAGAAAATTGGACGATGAACCAGATGATGGCATCAGATTAATGCAAAACTTTCCGTATTTGGAGAAAAATACTAAAAAAACACGATTTTGCCCCAAAATTTTCAGACAGCATAACAAAAGCAATTTGAATTTTCATGATTTCTTATGTTATTTTTAGAAACAAGACAAATTTGTCTAGGGACGTTTTTTTCATTTTTTAAAAATAGAGCTTACTTTTCGAAATATAAGGAAAAATGTCAAAAAAGTGTGATTTTTACTTTTCTTTTCCAAAATTTGAGTATATATTGCAGAATATCTTTAGTTAGAAATCGAAAAATGAAAAATTGAGAAAACCGTCCCTGGAGAAGGCCAATTGCTATCGTAGGAAAGTTAAACCTTACCTTTTACTTCGGTATTTTTGGAGTTATCTTGTCTGAAAATTTGCCAAATTTGCGAAAATTGAACATTGAGAAAATCCATGTTTTAGTAAAAAAGTGACTTTTCACGCCATTTCAAGCTGTCTCTTTCTCAAAATAACTTTATCTTTGAACTTCAAAATTGAGTATGTTGCGCAAGTGATCTAAATACATCTTTATGCACTATTGAATCAAACATATTTTGTCTCTAACTCCAGAAATTAGAAGAAATTGAAATTTCATCTTGTCTAAATTAGCGCTTTGTTTACATTTTCAAATATTATTTTTCGTTTTTCCAAGATGTGTTCGCGCAAAAGTACATTAAAACACGCGCACACTTCATTACGCAGCAAAAATTCACCATGCGACGCGATGGTGCGCCTTGCGCCTGACGGCGTGAAATGTGCTTAAATTCCCGCCGTTTAGACCAAGCGGTTTTTGTGACTTTAAATGGTCAAATAGCTGTTTTAAATCGGCAAAAAATACAGCTCAAGATTGTCTGCAGTGGATAACCTTTGTTGGTAACTATAGAACACAGTTTGATGTTTAAAATGGTGCACAAATCAGAAATTCGTGTAAAAACAAAAACACCAGGGTTGACACTACCCTTAATTTGTTCACATGTAATGCCTAAAAAGCACCTGAAACATGCATTAATGTGTTCTTCAGAATGAAGTGACCTAAATGCCCTCACCCGTCTCCCATCATAATGCAAATATGAATTTGGTTAAAGCACACTTTTAAATTTAAAATAATGGCATTGGCGCGTGGCTCCTACAATGGCATATTCTACTGAACTGATCTTGGGTTAAAGGACCATCGTTCATCGTGAATGGGTAAACGTTTTTCCTCAATGTAGGGTTCCTAGTAAGATGGCAATCAAGGGGAGCAGAGAAAAAAACCTGGAGCATGGCAAGACTCTAAAAAGGAGAGAGATATGGTCGTCAAAGAACAGGACAATCAGCCGCAAATAATGCTGCAGTGGGTGGAGAACTGAACAATAGACCCTAAAACCAGCAATCGACCTTGGAATTTGAGAGTATTATTGGCCAGGAGGGTCTTAAACATTTTTATGTTGGGGATATTTGCATCCATGGTTTCCTCTGCTAATGCTAGCCGTGGACAAAGTTAGGTTTGCATCATTTTTAGGGAAATAGTCACTGTTTGCTTATTTTTCCATTGTTTTGTTTCTTGTTTTCACCATATGTTCATAAAAGTACATATTTTCATAATATAAGGCTAAAACGAGGATAAGAATTGGTTAAGTAAGCAAAAATGGCCGTTTCTGGAGGATAATGTTCTTTCTGAGACACCCTGTAGTAAGACTTTATAAGAATATTCTACAGACTTATCCTTCCCTTCACGTTTACTCTACTTCTGTAAATTTCATTTTTACACTCTCATGTGGATCACTGATAGTATATATCTTTAAGGCACTATCAGTGATTTGCTAAATTGGAAAATCAAAATAACCACAAAAAAACAGATTTTTGCATGTTTGCAACAAGGACAGGTAGCCTAACTTACCCTACAAGTGGCAAGATCAAATACTACCTTATAAGGGCAAAATCGGACATTTTAGTCATTACTGTCCGTACGGACACTTATTACTACACGTAATTGAATGGAGACTCCTCTTACGAGAATTCTGCAGACTTATTCTTCACTTTCTGCAAATTTCAAATATTTTGACTCTTTTGGGTAGATCACTGATAGTGTCTTTAAGTAATCATGGTACATCCCCCAATTGAAAGATACCTGACACCAGTGGTGTAGCTATGGGTATGGTGCCCAGGGGAAAGGATACAGAATGACACCCCTCCCTATTCCCAAAGAAATTTTGCATGTGGAGCATGATAACTTTTTACAAAATACCACTAATTTGGGTATAATTAGTTTAAACTAGAATTTCGCGGTTCTCGGCTTTCGCGCTCGCTATATTCAAAGAATATAAGCTGTGGGCCGCTCCATGACCTTTGAATTTGGCACATGACCTTTGACCTCATCAACATATGAGGGATCCCATGGTGCACCTATGACAGAAGTTTGGTTCCAATTGAACTTCAACTTTTCAATTGAGGTCTACTTTACATTTTTAACCTATTTTTCAATTTGACCTCACATGACCTTTGACCTCGGCACATGACCTTTGACCTCATCAACATATGAGGGATCCCATGGTGCACCTATGACAGAAGTTTGGTTCCAATTGAACTTCAACTTTTCAATTGAGGTCTACTTTACATTTTTAACCTATTTTTCAATTTGACCTCACATGACCTTTGACCTCGGCACATGACCTTTGACCTCATCAACATATGAGGGATCCCATGGTGCACCTATGACAGAAGTTTGGTTCCAATTGAACTTCAACTTTTCTTTTGAGGTCATTTTAAAAAAAAAACTTAACATTTTAGTGACACACACATACATCCACACATACATCCACACATACATCCACACATACACACGCACAGCGGATTGCTAAGTGGTCCTCCAGCTAAAGCTGGCAGCCCACAAAAATGATCTTTACGATGACCATTTATGTTCAAATGTGCAAAAGTGCACGCAAAATTTGATTTCCACTGCTTGGAGAGGGCAGAGAATTCATCTAGGTGGCACTGAATTGGGTGCTGATTTGTTGCCGAATCGACGCATGGTGCCCTGGGTATGTGCCTTCCCATGACCCCCCACCCCCGCGCCACTGCCCAAAATGACCACATCCATTGTCATGTTTTTTACAAATATACCTGCTGCATCTTGTTCCATCTGTAGTGGCGAGAGCGTCTTCCGTCTCTGCATCACCTTCTCTTGCTCCCTCTTCTGATGTCTTGTAATGGGAAGCAGCAAGTCTCTGTCCCAGTCACCAGGAGGCAACACCATGGTGTCATTGAGGAACTCATTGATGCCATTCAGAAGGTCTTGTTTGTCTATAGCAGCATATGCCATGTCTCTGAATATCTATTGAGAAAGGCAAATGAAAGTGTACACTCAGAAATGACAGAGTCAACTCATAATTACATTGTTATTGTTTTAATTCATCTGCAAATTACTTCCTAATTTGAAAGAATGTACCTTTAGCCTGAAATGGCTATTATTTGCCTGTCCAGTGTATGCATGGATTCTGAAACATTTCTGTTTGACACCATTTTAATGATAACAAAAAGCACTTTATTCTGTAAAGGCTGCTGAATTCATCATGGTCACCAGTGAAATGGGTCACTAAATTGCCTAATCCATCCCTATGTATCTTTCCTGCTATAGCAGACGACACAAAAAAGAGACGGTCATTCGGAACCTATTGATGTGCCATGACTATAAAACGTGGAGGCTCACATTCCAAAAAGATGTTTACCAATCATTTAACCATGGACATAATAGAGAGAAGGACAAACAACGTGAAAACCACCAATTATCTAATTCGATTACCCATTCATCTCGACAAAAGCTAGGCATGCGATGTGTATTTGTGTGCATACACCGAAGCCGTATGTGATCTATATCTCTTTGCTGTGGTCGATGCAGTGACTACGGGAAAAGCTGTCCACAAAACTTTGTAAATTGACCGGATGTTGTGACCCCAGACTGTAGGGGTTTTTGGAAAGTGCATAGTACATTCAATTCCATCTTTTTTTTGGCAAGTTGTTGTCACCAAATAGAGTAGAATTTTGTTCAGAAAATACCGAAAAACCCCATCAAAATCTGTCATTCCTTTGTGAGCTACGACTGTAGAAATAAGCTTGCATTTTGGGTGATTTTGTGACCCGTAATTGTTAAAAATCTTGTGAAAATAATATGAAAATGTTCCGATCACTTCTGACTCTTGAGAAACGGTGTTATGAAAGTTCAATGTACCTTGTAACAAAGTATGACTTCTGAACTGGTGCCCAAGCGTGCCCATACGTGGAATTCTACCTCGAAAATCCACCAAACTGTAATATTTTAACTTCCGGTTATGTTGAATTTGTTTACCGTTGTGGCTGTTTGATAGCCGATACCATGTCAAACTGATTCCAATGTCTGTTTCATCTGAATTATGAGTGTGATAAGTCATACTTTATACCTAATTAAATGTATAAATTATAGATTAATTAACCCTCGTCTTCCGGAGGGGGGTGGAGGTTGTTACCGCTTTCTTCTTTTCGCCCTTCTAAAACCCACATTTACCGGCGTCAATGAGTTAATATAATTGCCAATTGACATTTATGTTTCCTTTCATGAACGGGTGAAGTCCAGGGGCCGATTTAGGGCCCCTAGTCGGGTGCAGAGGGAGCAGAGCCCCTGCCGGGGTCCAGGGGGCCAAGCCCCCGGAAGCTCTTGGATTGGAGCTTTTCATAACCTTCAAGATTAACATTTTTGAGGGGTAAATATTAATCACTTAAAGACAAAGACTGCATGGTTTGGAACTTTTCTCACTGAACGGCAATATATAGGCTAAGCTTGTACTGCCTATGGGAACTATACACATAGCGAGCGCCAAGGTCTTTAACGGGGTCGGTGTAGAGCAAGCCCCTGCAGGGTCTCATGGGGCCAAGTCCCCGAGCTCTTGGGTTTGAGCTATTCAGAACCTTCAAGATTGCCACTTTTTGAAGGGGTATATCGTAAAATTTCAAAGAAAAGACTGGTTTCTAACTTTGCTCAGTGAGACGACAGTATCGCGAGCGCCAATGTCTTAATGGTTGAGGTTCCGGAGCAAGCGCCCTGCCGGGCTACCAGTGGCGACCCCCCAAGCTCTTGGATTTTAGCATTAAGGAGGGTATTTTTGAAGGGTAAAGTATATTATAAGTCAAATTGAAAGTTGGGCAATTAACCCACCATAGGCCAGTAGTCCTATAATGTTAAGGGCATGGGGATAGGGAACCGATCCCTCTAATTTTGATTTGACCAACTTCCCTCCCCAACTGAAATTCCACTAACACTGGTAGATCCAACTAGGGATGGCCCATGGCTACACTCCCTTGTGCCACTGCCACTGCCATGCTCGTGGTTTTCTTAATTTATTTTACCCATTTTGATCACATACCGTTGGCACTTTAACAATTCTTGATTACCCCCAACAATGGCTACTTGAACAAAATAGTTGGTTGAGGGGAATCCATTTAAATATTTGTGATATTTGGATTATGACCAATCTGATTCAATCTTATGCTTTTTCTTGTTTCTCTTCTCGTTCTCTCTCTCTCTCTCTTCTCTTTTTTCCTCTCTTTATTCTTTCTTTCTTCTTTTTGAGTATCCTGGTGGGGTCTGCCACCCCCCCCACACTCCACTCCCCACCCCCCATGGTGATGGCCTTCCCCCTCCCCCTGTCGGGAGGGAAATACCAACACCCTAGTACGTCACCGGATATTCAGACATTTGATTTTTAGTTGCAATAGTAAGCAGTGATTCCTCTTTCCTTTGATACCAAAATGACACCTACCAACATTATTCATATGACGTCATAACGTCTTTTCTAAAAAAACCCATGATGGAAATGTTTAGTGTTACAACATAGTATTTATTTGCCCACGAAATTTGCAAAATATCAATTTTTTTTTCCTATGTGCAGTAATTTTCATATTTTATTACCTGACGTCATAATGACGTCAAAAGATTCATCTCTAACTTTGGAATTGACCTTTTAGAGTATCTTAAGTTCTAGTTGACTCTGTTTATGAACTACACAAAAATATTATTGCAAAATCTCCTAATCTTCGACTTTGAAAATGTTAAACCTAAGTCGAAAACCTAGAAAAACTATACCAAGCCCCGTGAATGAAGGGGCGAGGGGGCAGACGCCCCAATCTTAAAAGCCCCCCCCCCAAATGAAAAGGGCTCAAAAAGACAAACAAATATGGTTTATGTGGTTTGGTCGAAAAAAAGTTAAAATTCTTCGGTAGAAAGTACCACTCTTGCCAAATTCGCCACCCCCCTGGCGAATTGAGGTAAAAGTCCTCCCTAAACACATCCTGGTTACTGGCCTGAATCTACTATTTTAATCATTATACGAAACCAATGTATTGGTGCTACAGTTTGACTTCATTTCAAATTAACTTTTGACTAACTCCCCCCCCCCATTTGACAATGTTCCCCACATTTTCCCAGGTTGACAAAAATTATGAGTCAGCACTCTTTCAACTATAGAAAACATCTTCAAACCCTTCATCCCCAAAACAGTATGAATCAATTTTCATAGTATTTTTTATGGACTACAGTTGTCATATTTTTTCATCCTCATGTTGTATGTATTGATTTCTCCCATGTTTTCTTGGCGCTGATGAAATTGCCAAAATTGGTTAAAAATCCTTTCCAGTATGCCCTGCGCCACTTTCCGAAGAGCGCTTTCCCACTGCATGAGAGGGCAATTATCGCTTTACCTTAAGCCCGGTAAATTGGATCGAGGGGATTTAATAACAAAAGCGGCAACGTGATAGGTCTTTGAAACTTCTGTGTGTGGTCCTTCTCTCTATAGTCCATGATTCAACTAAACAATCATTTATTTTTTAAGTAGTGAGGTGGATAAGCTGACAATTTATTAAAATAAGAAAGTTTGTTGTTGTTGAAAGCTATATAGGCCTATAGGTAAGTTTGTGCAGAACATTATATTCTTTTGGTAAAATATGATAAATGTGATGCTTTTACAATAGTTTAATAGTATATTCCCCAGCTACCCTTAATACTTAGAGACAAGGTGGTTCTCGGACCACTAGTGTAACCGCCTTTGCAATGATACAATGATCTTTGACCTGACCTTGACATTTGACCTTGAAATGTGACCTTTGGCATCATCAGCTGATGAACATGCTCATACTGCACCTGTAACCCAAGTTAGTTGCAATGGATTGAATATTTTGACACCAAAAATTTCATGCAACTTTAACATAGACAGGCCACACAGGCCAGGATTTGCCGAATGATCGATATAGTATGTGCCTCTTGTAATCTTTGCGGTGACACAATAAACATCCTTTATTATAACCAGTCTGGTTAAACAGTTTTGATAATGGCGGAGTGCTAAAATAAGAATATTGTCGTTATTGATCCATACTGTCCAATCCAAGAAAATGTGAAGGTGTTACTGTTATTAGCCGCATTTTTATGATTAAACTTTTAAAAATATTATTTTCTCAATTTTTTGAGGAAAGAATTTTCATGGGAAAAATATCTTTGTTTACTATAAAAGATGAGAAAAGGGGGAATACCCCTAGTTTGGTTTTGCTGAGTGCCACCTGTTAGATTGCACAACAGAGGAAGTGGGGAATTCCCCATGAATGCTAAAACTTAAGAACGTGTTGCATGTTTTGAGATTCAAAACATGGCAGTTAATAGGGAATTCCCCCACAAAGTTATATATATGAAGTGATGTATTCGGGTGAGAATCCGATTGGTCAGCTCTAGGTGTAAGGTTATGTTTATGCATGAGAATGATGAATGATTATTGTTCGTAAGGGGGGAATCTATCTGTGAGTAGTTAAATACTATCATCGGAAGGACTCTCTGCCAGCAATCAGAGGAGCTGAACTGGAGCTATACAGTATAATTATAGCTAGTTTTAAGTACAAGGATCGGTAGATTTTGAGTTCGACATCTAGTGCCAGGATTTAATATTTTGGATGCCGCTGGAGCTTGATAGCTAAATTGTCTTCTGTCGTCTTTTAAGCCAAAGAGCTACAGTTTTCGGAATCAAAAAGGGATTCCAATTTGTGGTCCGATATTGAGGACTAGCGACAGACTGATGGGGTATATTCTCATGGATTTTTATTATTGTGGACCATTTGTCGTCGAGGGAAAGCCCCGTCTCTTGAACTGCTGGACAAATTACCTTCAGACTGAAAGATTCCCTTTTGGAAAATTATTACCTGAGTTTTGTATGAACTTGTGCTCTGTCATTTTGGAGTCTTCGCTGAGAGGACATAGCATCGTTGAACTGCAATGCCTCTTTTGTGAACATTAAGTATCGTATAAAATTGGTGTAATTGTGTAATCTTGATTTATGTAATTTTTTAGACATAACCAAATTTCTTGAAACACCAATTACAAATCATTAAAAAAAATCTGTTATAAATTATTAATTAAGATCACTTTGTGCACAAGGCTCATTTATTAGTGGTTGAACGTTTTTCACTGGGACCTTAGAACGCCTATAAGACGTCCTAAGACATTAACTCACATTTTTTAGTGATTTTCACACTGATACTTTAGCAGCTCCTCAGACCTGCACCCAATCCCCTCATCACAAGCTCCTTTATGGGTCCTGAAGTTGCCGTTGGGCATGGTGAGATGGTGATCAAAAATCATGTAGCCGCAACTAATCATCTATCAACTGTGAGGAAGCTAAAGTCACAGATCACGAAGCTGACCACGTGCACCGGGTGTTATGGAAAGAATCCCATTTTGATACGTAGGAGGAGGCAAAACAGACTCTGCAACAATGCCGAGGGGCCTACAAGTACATCATATTTTTTTGATCAACTCATCCTCACCACAACCCTCAACGGCCATACGTTGGGAACCTATAAAGGAGGTGTGATGAGTGGATTGGGTTGACAGTCTAATGAAACTGGTAGAGTAGCAGTGAAACGTCACAAAATGTGAGTACACATTCAACAATTTTCATGGATTTGACAGTATGGATCAATTAACTATATTGTCTAGCAACAATCCAGATTACCTTATTTTATAATACTAGTGTCATTTTTTACTCACATCATCTGAGAACAGTGTAGACATTGCACGTCCAACTTCGTGATAGTCCACATTACTGTAATCTGGCCCCACAAGAAAAAGATAAACCTCATGGTATTGCAGCCTTCCAATAATTTCTATGCCTAAAACTGACTTGGTCATTTATTCTTGGCATTTAACTCGACGTCATGCCCGTGGCCATTGAGGGATTCCTCTCCATGGCAACCATCACCAAGGGTGGCAACCTTCTGCATCCTCGGGATTTTGCGCATGATCCCTCAGCACGTGGTGCTGTTTGCTGTGTTTGGTGCGTTGTTGTTGTTTATTATGGCTTATACCATCGTGGTTCTCCAACATTGAAACATGTACTACTGTCGTTACTGACATCCGTGGTTAAATTCCCTCCCCTTCTCCATGTTTTTCTCCGTTTCTCTTCTTGTAGTCAGTTGTTCCCCCTCGATGCTTTTGTTTCTCCCCAAATTCCTGTTTTTTGCACCATTTTAAACTCAACCTGTGGTTCTATCGTCACCGACAAAGGTTTTCCAACGCATACAATCCTGAGTTGTATTTTTTTTGGCCAATTTAACAACAGCTAATTGACCATTTAAAGTCACAAAACCCACATGGTCTTAACGGCGGGAATTTAAGACATTACACGCCGTCAGGCGCAAGGCGTCGCAATCGCTTCGCGTGGTGAATTTTTTTGTCTGCTTATGAAGCGTGCGCTGTTTGAATGTACATTTTTTGCGCGAACGCATCTTGGAAAAACAAAAATAAAATTTGAAAATGTAAACAAAGCGCTAATAAATTTAGACCAGAATGAAATTTCATTTCCTTCGTTTCTGGATTGAAGACAAAAGAGGTTTTGATTTTTCAATAGTGCAATAAAGATGTATTTTCATCACGTGCCTCCCATCTCAATTTTTGAATTTAAAGGTAAAGTGTTATTTAAGAAAGAGACGCTTGAAATGGCGTGAAGTCCACTTTTTTTTAACTAAAACACAGATTTTCTCACTGTTCAATTTTTCGCAAAATTGGCAAATTTTCAGACAAGATACTCCAAAAATACCGAAGAAAAGGTAAGATTTAACTTTCCTACGATCGCAATCGGTCCTTCTCTAGGAGGGTTTTCTCATTTTTCATTTTTCGATTTCTAACTAAGATATTCTCCAATATATACTCAAGATTTTGGAAAGAAAGGTAAAAATCACACTTTTGACATTTTTTTTTCCTTATATTTCCGAAAGTAAGCTCTAATTTTTAAAAATGCAAAACCTTCCATAGACAAATTGGTCCTTGTTTCTAAAAAATAACATAAGAAAATCATAAAATTCAAATTGTTTTTTGTGTATGCTGTCTGAAAATTTTTGGGGCAAAATATCAAAAAACTTTTTTTTTAGTATTTTTCGTTTTCTCAAAAAGACGGAAACGTTTACTTACTCTGATGCCCAATATCGGGTTCATCGTCAATTTTCTTCTAGAAAATGTAAACCTTTTTTTTCACGTACCATAATCAAATTTTGCAAGTTACAAACCCAAATAGATACTCGAAACCCCAGGTAACACTCCCTTAAGAACACAACACACCTTTTTCAGAATGGTACAATTACTGTATGATAAGGTAGATAGTGGGGAAATATACCATTTACTTAAGTCTTGAACTGAATCACATTGTTTGCTGTTTTTTTTGCTGTTTTTACAAAACCACCAAATAAAAATATCACAACACAATTAAAATGCTGGTAAATCTAGATACTTTTGATACTATCTGTTCGTAAAGGAGGCCATCTTTCTACAATAATGTAACAATCTGATCGATGAATTGTGCACTTTGTTTTGTCAGAATTACTTGGGGAAAGTAAATCGGGAAAAAAATTCCTATGGAAAGATTATTCTGTAATACAATGTGCTGGGTCTCAAAGTCAATGACGGAGTATACCACACATATTGCATTGTTAGAACGTTTGTTTCTGTGTATACGCCGGTAATGACTTGCTACCAGGTGAATTGGGTGGTACGTTGTTATCCGTGCTAGTGTGTCGAGCCAAG
>JAMKCH010038462.1:0-14487 GCA_023653785.1 Ophioderma brevispina | reverse complement strand
AGATTAAGTGCTTCCATTTTATAGGTTTTTTATTTTAAATATATTTAAAAATTAAAATTGTGAGTTGATATGAGATTTTCCCTCCAAATTTGCTCTTATCCCGAACAAATATTTATGAATTCAACCAAGACCTATCAAAAGCAGTGTAAATTTTGAACTTACATCTACTTTTGAATTAAATAGGATCCTTTTGCTGAAAATTCTGTTCCATTTTGAAAAATGGTGATTTTTCACAAAAAAATGATTTTTGCTCAAATTTAACCCAATATGCCACAATATTTTTCCAAAATTACACATATTTGCAAATAGATTAGCTCCAAAACAGTAATAAATTCAAAATTGATCAATTTGTGAGTACTTTTTAGTGAAAATAACAATAAAAAGTACTTTTACATTTTGACCCCAAGGGTCGCAAAAGTTCAAAAACACCCCTTATTGTGAAAATTACGTATACACATAAAAACAAACAATATTTGGCCAATACAATTATAACATAAAGGATTGAGTAGGCTAATTTGAGATAACACTGAAAAAAAAGGATATAAATAATTTACAACTGCAGTAAAGTATATATCATCCCCCGCAAAGTTTAAGATCGTGTTAAACCCAAGGTATAATCGGTCAGAAATGACAATCCTGTGCGGAGATTGATTGGCCTAAGAACTTAAAAGTAAGCGATGAGAAATAGATAACACATGAGTAGACAATATTTGCAAATGCATTACAAAACCTGGCAAATAACAGTTGATTGGCGATACATAAATGATGGTCTACAAATCAATGGTAATGTTAAATGATAGATACATGATCAAATTAAAATCAAAATATATATTCAATGAAAATACAAACACTATTTGGGGCATATCATTTGAAATAAAAGAATAGGTACTCAATTTAGAGAACATTTAATGAATAATACCCCGGGGCCTTATAGTAAATGAGGATACAAATAATTAACACTGCATGAGTCAATAATCAGTCCCGCACAGGTTTAAGTAGGGGTAACCCAAAGTATGATGCGCAAAAGATGACAAGCCTGTGCGGAGATTGATTGGCCTAAGTACTTAAAGTAAGGCGATGAGAAATAAATAACACATGAGGATACCGTAATTACCCTGCAGTAATAGGAATATCAATCCCCGCACAGGTTGAAGATAGGGGTAAACCCAAGGCATAATGCGCAGTCGATAAAAAACCTGCGCGGGGATTGATTGGCCTAGAACTTAAAGTAGGCAGATATAAAAAATAACACATGAGGAGACAAATATTTACCTGCAGTAAAGGAGCAATCAGTCCCCCCCCGCCATGTTTAAGATGGGGATAAAAGCCCAAGGCATGAATGTGCAGAAGATAACAAGCCTGTGCGGAGATTGATTTGCCTAAGAAAATAAAGAAGGCGATGGACTAAATAACACATGAAGATACAATATTTTTCACACCCGCAGTAAAGGAGGTTATCAGTCCCCGCGCAGGTTTAAGTTAGGGGTAAACGCCAACTATGATGTGCAGAAGATGACAAACCGCGCGGGATTGATTGGCCAAAGTACTTAAAGTTTAAGCAAATTGAAATAAATAATACATAAGGATACAAATAATTTACTAAAAGGCATTCCAAACTGGCACAGTTGATTGCAGATACATAAATGATGGTCCTACCAATCAATATAATTTTAAATGTAAAGACAACAATGAGCAAATTAAGCAAAATAGATATACATGAAAATACCAACAATATTTTGGCACACAGCATTATGACATAAAAGATGAGTACGCTATTTTTGAGATAACACATGAGGATATAAATAATTTACCTTGCCGTAAGGAGACAATCAGTCCCCGCACATATTTAAGATGGGGAAAGCCCAATGCTGATGATGCGCAGAATATGACAAGCCTGTGCGGAGAGTGATTGGCCTAAGAACATAAAGAAGCGATGGGAAATAACAATAACACATGAGGATACAAAATATTTTTCCATCACCCGCAGTAAAGGAGGTTATCAGTCCCCGCAAAGGTTTAAGTTAGGGGTAAACCCACGCGATGATGATGAATGTATTGAAATGTATGTTGGTCACCCACCCACAAGGCTCTAGACCACGAAATACCACACAATGGTATTATAGTGTGGACGTATATTGTGGTATATGATAGTTACAGAACCTTACAATATTTTGTGGTAGTTTTGGGGTATGTGAATTATCATTGACAGTAGTGTGGGTACATTCTCGTACATCCCGCACCCGACCCACGCCATGTAACCATAAACACCAATGTTACAGTTTCTCTTGCAGCCCTGTACATTGTGGCCTATGGTGCAAGCTTTTGTTGTTGTTTTATTACTGTTGTATATTGTGGTAATATGATGAGTTACTGCAATTTGGTATAGTTATGATTTAAACTACTACTAGCATATACCACAATATACGTCCACAATCAAATTTTTTGGGTATTTTGTGGTCTATGGAAATGCAAGTATTATGAAAGTTGTGGTATATTGTGATCTGGTGTAAGTCTCACAAAACAGCCTACAGTGTTAGATAGATTGGTTATGATCAAAGGTACATTTAATGGCATAGACACATTGATTTCGATTTGGAAAGGCTGTAATACTTACAAGTTTGTGTCAAGTATTTTTTGAAGATGTTTATGTTTTTGGCTGCATTGAGATGACGTCATGATCAAACTTTAAAAGTATCAAACTAGCATTTAGTGTGTCTAACAACATAACCTGAGTCCTTCATGTCTATTTTTATCCATGTTCTTTGCTGGTACGATTAAAGTGTAAATTTTACTCCGCGCTACATAATTTTCGGCGCACTTCTAGCTAGCGCGAAATTAAAAACTCTCAAAAATGTTTTATTTTGTGTGTAGGTCTATTAGGGCTGCACACTAAGTCGTCTAAAGTCGTAGTCGCGACTATTGGTGGCCATTGCGCGATCACAACTAGCATCAGCTACTTGGTGTACTATTTTCAATGAGCGTGTTGGAACTTTAAAAAGCTTAAAATGATCTTAGAACTGTTGTACATCTGGCGAGTAGTCTTCAGACATGATTGTACTTTATTATACCTTTGGGCCTGTTTTTCCTGAGTTTATTATGAATACATGCATGTTGTTTTTCGTTTAATGCACTATAAATAACCAGTACTTCCGTCAAAAAACCCGAAGCTAAACAGACTCCCGCTTCCGTAAACTATGTCGACATTTTGCATTTTTAATTGTTAAATAAACACTTAAAAAAAAAAAAAAAAAAAAAAAAATGTCTTGATTTTTTTCAATCGGCGTCCATATCTTTTGCGTATGTGTTTTCTTCTTGGCTGAGAATATTTCCGCATTGAAGGAATTATTTCACTTGCGTAGTAAATAGAATTGACCTCAATTGTGACATGGATGTAGCACTGGCTACTTGCCAGTTATTAAACTCATGATTTGTTTTTTCGCATGAAATAAAAAACACTTACAAAACACAACAATAAAAAGTGTATTTTTCTGTTGAGCTTGCAATGTGTACAATGTGTGTAGTACGTCTTGTATCAGTACCCCAAATTACAAGGAACATTTAACTGTATCGTAAACAACAATTTAAGCTTGAACTTTTGACCAAATTTTGACCTCCAATAATCGCCATGATAGTCATAGTCGCGACTATTTAGTGCCGACTAGTCGACTACCAAAATAGCTGAGGTCGTGCAGCCCTATGTCTATGTAGGATAGCTGAAAAGAGCGAATTTAAAAACAAGCAAAAATGTTAAAAAATTACAGAAACGCGAAAAATTACACGCGCGAAAATTATCACTTTTACAGTATATGGCATATTTTAAAATTATTGGATTTGGCTTCCATTTTGAATTTGAAGTATGACTTAATGTTACAAGTGCCATACACTTGTTCATCTAGTAATGCCATAGTTTGATAATATAGGGTTGAATAGATCACTATCATTTATGGCGACGCCATCTTGGATTTCTCAAAACGCCCAAGGATGCCCAGGTGGCACCCGCCAGATTCTTATTCTACACGCCCTAATCTATCATTTTCAGCAAAAAAATTGTATATATACTCAATTGTACGGTCACATGAACGTTCTCTCTCACTATTAGTAATTCTGAGATACAAAATTCAGGCGAAATCCATCCATATATAATTGTATAGTTCCACAACAGTGACGACAGCGGCAATACTAGCACCATCACTCAACATGTGAAAGCAAATTGTACATGTGTATTTTGTTTATTTCTAAGCCTCTTTTGCAAATCACTGAAAAAAAAAAAAAAAAAAAATTCAGGTTTAAGAGATTTCAATCCATATATTTTCTGTCATAAGTAGTAATTTTATATAGATTATACACTCAATAGATTTCCTATGCCCCATTAAAGGTGCATTAATATTGCAGGAAGCCCTGATTTTTGCACAGATGTATTATTATCTTTCCATCATAAAGCCCCATCTGAAAGGATTTTACAAGGATGATGGTTAAACCCATTCGTAGAAATTATGGAAATTAAAGCGGCACTGGCACATTTTCACAAAATATGAAATTTCTTCAATTTGATCTCAAATGATAGTCTAGGCCATTGGAAGAACAAAGATACATTTTACACATAAAAATAACATACCCAAAAATAGATAGGGAGGTTATAAGACATCAAGCTTCAAGGTAATTTGTAGGCTAAAAAAATAAGTTTTACACAAATGTGTATATTACATGAATATCATAGACTCGTACTCACTGATATTAAAACCACAAAGGTTACAGACCGGTTAAAGAGGTGCATTGCCTTGGAAACACGCATACGGCTAGCACGATTCGTCATGCATTATAATGCATCAGGCCTACGCTTTTATCATTGTGTCTTTTACATAGGCCGCTTAAAATGATAAAAGTTCATATGAATGTGTCAAAGTTCATATGTAAGTGATTCTTCCATTTCGTGCATATATGAGGGTAGTTCCAAATTAACATTTTTTTTCATCCGGTAAATCCGGTTGCATAACGTTGAGAAAAAAAAAAAAAAAAAAAAAAATTGTATAGTTCCACAACAGTGACGACAGCGGCAATACTAGCACCATCACTCAACATGTGAAAGCAAATTGTACATGTGTATTTTGTTTATTTCTAAGCCTCTTTTGCAAATCACTGTCGATGATTTGTAAAATTGTAAGGACATTAGCAACAACTTGGGCAAGTAATTTTATCCGAGATGTATTGTGAATTCAGTAAATCTAGTGTCTTACCGAATCATGCTACAAACATGGAGGCGATGTTGTACATTATCATGCTTTGAGGTGTCCAATATTATCGCGATAATCGGATCCTACGCATGATAATGATAAAATTGGATGATTTGCGCCCAATATTTATTGGTCTCGCTACGAGTTTTAAAATATTGGGCTCGACTGCGTCTCATCCAATATTTTTGCAACTCATAGCTCGACCAATAAATTTGGGCTGAATCAATCCAATTTTATTACAGAGCTGGTATAGGAAACTGGACGCATGTAAATTAATGAGATTGCTATTGTACTAGGCATTAGTGGTCACTGTGTCCATGCAAAGTGTATGCAAAACTCTATTGTAACTGACAATAACAACACACCTCACGTGCTTCAATCTAAAAGTAGCTGTTGTTGAATTAAAACAGCAATCGGCTCGATACCTGTTATCAGATCAGTCGCATCATATAAATACCTCCTTGCCCACATTTGTAAACCTTCACATACATGACAAAGTTGCGGTTGAATATACAGGTTAAACTAACTTCTTCAAGCGGCCATTTTTCCTGTCAAAGGTCATATGAATGTGTCAAAGTTCATATGTAAGTGATTCTTCCATTTCGTGCATATATGAGGGTAGTTCCAAATTAACATTTTTTTTCATCCGGTAAATCCGGTTGCATAACGTTGAGAATCGGTCCAAATTTGAAATTTGGGCCATGATGGTGCATGATATTATGCTGAAACCATCGCTACTGACCATTTTCTCTTTCGTTCATGTAGTTTTGCCAGTTCGAACTTCGCAGTTGACAAAGCACAGCCTCCGTTCAGAACACACCTGTACATTAATACTAATAGTTCATCCTTTTCCATCTCTGATACACATTACACTTGCTCATCCATCTACTATAGTATCTGTGCTAGGTAGGACATGGATAGCGGGCTCTCACGTAATTGAATAGCCGTTGATTGAAACAACCGGAACTTCCCCAGCAGCCATTTTGTGGAGAGCAAGACATTGGGAGGTCACCGTACTTAGTCAATGCAAAATTAATGCAACTTGTCAATATTTCTTGTATTTGAATGAAAAATCTTAATATTTTATTAAAAATTGTGTGGTAGTAGCATCGACAAATTATGCCACAGTCATGTGCTGCGTATAATTCCGCCAATTGGCGCGATAGGCCTATAGACACCTGAAATGCTGGGAAATGCTTTACTGTGTAGCATATTGGAGTGCAATTTGTGCAGTTATTCAAATATTATTGACGAAAGGTTGAAACAATAAAATGTCTGCAAAAAGAAATTGTTTTGTGAAAAAAAAAATTGTGTTATAATTATTGTGTGAATAATTACAGGAAAGCTTACAAATTTAAGTGCATTTTTACGTATTTAGGCCAAACATAATCTTCATGTTGCATGCTATTCTTCAGCAATTTCACTTAGTAAAATTTTCAGGAATCAAAATCCAAAATGGGGCCCTCATTATTTGCATAAAAAATGTTCATCACAAAAAATCAAGTTTTAAATCATCAAACAGCTGGAAAAGGGTACAATTACACAATAAGTAACAATATACACTACCGGTACATGCATGCAGTCTGAACATGACACATTTCTTGATGCGATTGATCTGTCACTGTCAGCTCTGGCTGGAAACCCGAACTCGCAAATCAACCAATAAAAATGTACATAATCATGATAATGAATAATGAAAAGTGAAATAAAGCCTCATGCCTTTTGAAAAATTTCCGGACGCAAATCTAAAACTTTCATTCTCATGGCCTTAAAGGACCGAGTTCTCGGGCTAAGTAATTCTGCTGCTACACGTTTTACTTTTAGTACACTCTTCTGCAAACCTAACATATAGCGCGGTCCATAACGAAAACGTCATTCCGATTAAAGATTGCGTCTGATTTGCTCGTATAGTTTAGTTGTTTGCATTGCGAACTAGTCACGACCCCTATGCATGCATTGGAGTAAATCCAGTCAGAGAACCTCGGATGAGCACAAACTGATAAATGAATTCGGCAGCCTCGTCGCCGGTGTAAACACAGATGCTTAATAACAGGGCAGGACGTCCACCAAGAGCTGTCACTCAAGCTTAAATTTTAATAGTGTGGGTTGGTATTCCAATGAAACAGTTCCCGATGGTTTTTGGTGCTAAAGTTGATTTTCTTGCTGTTTTTCCATTGAATGGGACCAGACAGTCCATAAAATGATGGGGTGCAAATTTTTCGACTGCTGCCCCGCCCTTCCTCAAGCGGGGAAATGTTACTACAGGGAAAAATTTAAAATCGAGTCAAATTGTGGTTTTATGTACATTAACATGTTCGTCTCTTATAAGGAATTAGAAAAAGTATATATTGCCTATGTTCGCCTTTAGTTAAAGCGCTAATGGCCCCATAATGGTTCAAGGTCATCTGGGTAAATTTACCCAATGCTCAGATTTTTGTTGAAACTGGTGATAAGTTTTTGTATTGTCTCACATGGATCCAAAATTTATTATTTACATACAGTGTGTGCATTTGGTTGGCTAATTACATAGCAACATGTGCAAGAGTCCTACATGGTCTATGAGGTCACCAAACCTTTCCTGATGTCGCAAATGGTGATTCAAAAGATCAATAAAATGCATTTTCTGTTTCATTATGACACATGTATAATTTGACACCACTTTCAAAAAACGGAGCACATTACCCCCAGGGTGACTTGAACCCCTATGGGGGCTATACCGCTTTAACTAAAGGTTGGAACAAGGAAATATATACTTGTTCTATCCTTATGACGAGAACGAAAGCGGTTAGTGTAACATTAAACACAATTTGACCTCGATTTAATTTTTTTCCACTGTACTAACTTTTTCCCCTTGAAGAAGGGGCATCAGTAGGAAAATTTGCACCCTATCATTTCCTGACCAGCAGTTTAGTCCTATTGAACCAAACAGCCAACAAAATCAATTTTAGCATGAAATCCTACCGGGAATACACACCACCCACACACGAAAGGGTTTTATTATAAACAGTCGCCTCCAACACCTTCGACCCTTGAGCAAATTGCATCTAACAAAATCGCATGCTGATTCTGTATTTACGATGCCCGTGTAGACCCATAGTGTATATGTAGCCCGTGTCCGATGCCCGTGTAGACCCATATGTGTATATGGACATGTACAGGTATGTAGCCCGCCGGTGACCAATTAGTACCTAAGCTGCAATTCATTGGATTTCCGGTTCGTTGCACCAAACTGGTGATTAATTTTCCCATATATCCCCTTGAAGGGGATGTGCCCCCCTGACTAGGATGAGGTAATGTTTCCGCTCAGAAAAAAGCTGCACGGTAGCGTGTTCTGCCCATTTGAAAATGGCCCGCTCTTTTTTTATGTAAAACGCCATTATAATGTCATTACAGATAGAACTTATATCAACAAATACGCGATATCAAGCTTTTAACTTCCTGAAAGGGGCTTCTTACACATCAAGGGTCCAAAATGGCCGCCGCAAAGAGGCATATTTTGTAAATGAACTTAAAATAGCAAATGGTTGAAAACAAGACAGGGTGATATTTTGGGAGCTCAAAAAAATACATTTATGGCATTTATTTTTAAGTGAGAGGCTTGTTTTTTAAAATGGCGGTGTTAGATAGCTCTAGATTACCATATCAGGAAGAAAGCAAGCCCTAACCATTTTCATGTCTTCGCATGTTATAAACCAACACATTTCTAATAATGCCCCTAATATTTCAAGAATAATGTAAAAACTATAAGGTGGGGTATGACATGGTCCAAGAGGTGCTCACAAAGGGGTTAAGATTGGGCTATATAGCATAGTTTAAACTGACTCATAATAGTTCATAGGAAGACAACAGTATATCAAACTAAGACAATAAAATCATAATTAAATGGGTGTGGACTTATTTAAGGACTACTCAGTGACGTCATAGGTGTTTCAAATTTAAAAATAAAAATCTGCTATAAAGAAGTGAAAAAGTTGTCTATATGTGAGGAAAAATTTAAATCATGGTGACCCCCAATTTCTGTCGGCACATTCAAGTGTTATCTTTGTTTGTGAATTGTTACCACAAGAGCCTCTCCCTCTTTCTACTGACGAGATCATCTTCCTTCCGCGTCTCGATAGTGTTGAGTGGTCTGCAATTGTCCAGAAGTACGAGAAGAGGATTGCTGAAAAATGTTATCAATAGTTTTCCTATGATTCTTATTCTGTCGAAAAAGATGTGCAGGGGTGTTTTTCTTCTGGATTATGTCCCCCGGAGCGGGTATAACCGCCGCCATCATGAGTTAAGATCATGTCCGCAATATACGAATGTCATCAATTCTCTTTTTGGTGCTCTCAAAATATTACTCGCATTCTTACCCCATCAATTTGGCAATTTTAGTACATTTAACAAAACATGCCTCCTTCCGGCGGCCATATTGGACACTTAAATGTTTATACCCACTTTAGGAAGGTAAAACTTCATTTTGTTTAGTCCTAGACAAAGTTCTTATCTATAACGAAAATACAATAGCAGTTTTTCATAAAACAATGGTGCCATTGGTGGCCATTTTGAAATAGGCAGTACGCGCTAATGTGCAACATTTCGGGGCGGAAACATACCTAATCCTAGTCAGGGAGACACCCCCTTTAAGGTGATATTTTGGAAAATTAATCACCAGGTGGGTGCAACAAACTCGAATTTTAAGGCCCGTACAGAAACTGGCTTATGGACTAAATGGCAGGAACGAAGTTGAATCTTGATCTGTTTACCCACACACCGAGAATTTCCGTCGTGTTTTTTTTCAACGGGCCTATTTGGTTATTTTATTTATATATTTTTATGTACTTGTTGAAAACCTTCTTAGTTTTTTATTTTATTTATTCATTTTATCGAAGTTTAGGATATTTTGCAGTTACATTTGTTTATTTATATTAGTCAATTAATTATTCCAATAGCTGAATAGGCCTATTTATTTATTTTTTGTTTTTTACCGATAGGCCTACCTATTTTATTGTCCTTAAAGAATTGCGTATATGCGTAACATTTACGCACCTTTCCTGGTATTTTTCTAAATGAAACTTTTGATTTTCATCAGAACAAATAAAATTATTATATTTACTTAAGTTCTAAGCAACTTGCGATTCATTTACTTGCAGAGGTCAATCGGAAAGAGGATAATTTTAATGAAATGTGGAGTTAAGTATAATCATAATAAGACCTATCGTTATCGGGAGCAATAGGGGCACCCAAGGTCAGGGAATAAGAAATAAAGGACACCGTTTAACCAGTAATCAATACACGGTGATCAACCTCAACGAGCTCTAACAATAGAATCCAAAGCTTGATTGACAGGGACGTCCACCCTGTCGTTAGCCTTTTATGTGTAAACTACAATGTTGACAGGACTGGTGTTGGCAGAATACTAAAATTCTCCTCTTGAAATCATCCCTAAAAAAGAACCCTACAACCCAGGATTGCCGACTTACAATTTCAGGAACAATTTATTAGTTTTCGGTCGCCTAGCAGTAGCAGGCACATTGTGCGAGATAAGTGCCCGTGGCCATGGGCGCAGCCATTTTGCCACATAAATGAACATCACGCATGCGCCACAACACTTGCCACACTAGTCTCGGTCCCAGTATTTGGTGGGTGTCCTGCGAATACTCACAACAACAAGGTGAGTGTAGCCGTAGTATACGTGCCCGTTGGGCCACCCAACCACCAAGTACTGTGTCCGACACTATGAACGCCGCCGTTGCCAAATTTAATACAGTGCAACTCAATGTAATTGAACTGCTGCAGCAATACGACTGTGTTGCAGAAGTCGCATCATATTAAGTAGGCCCCCCCGGGGGGGGGGGGGGGCATTCATATATGAAAGTGACGGGGATGTGCGGATTGGACTTTCAAAGTAGGGGGCATTCGCTGAGGAACTTAAAGGAAAAAAGGGGGTCATTTGGTGAGGAGGATGCAAAACTGAGGGTCATTCACTGAGCATCTCACATTATTTGTGAAAAAGGGGGTCATTCTCGGGCAAATTCTAACTATTCAAACCCAGTTTATATTGTTATAACATAAAGGGGCTTCTGTGAGAGCATGAAATAGAATAGGGGGTTAATTCAGTGACATTTGATTAAAATGGGAGGCATTCAAACTGGAGTAACAAACTAGTAAAAATAGGGGGTCTTTCAGTGACAGGTTAACAAAAGGGGGGTTTTTTCATTGACAGCAGGTTGAAAAAAGGGGGTCTTTAGTTGACAGCAGGTTGAAAAGGGGGGTCAATAGTGCCGCACATTACCCGTCACCTATTTGTAGGGAGTGCCACACCCCCGGGCCACAGGAGTAGGCCTAGGGTCGGCACAAGTGCACACGTGCACATGAATTTGTAAAGGAGGGTAGAATGTTGCTCCCTGTATTTGTATAGGTCCTAAATTATGTTCCAGTGTATGGTGACTCTGTGGGAGAGTCGCGCACACTGATAGTTGGCCACAACGTTTTGATGGGGTATTTGCATTGATCCTTGAGCATTTTGAGGATAGGGGAGGGGCCAGGGGAAAAGGGGAAATTTTTAGAAATTTGTAAAATTACACGAGGACATTTCCAGAAAGAAGCGCTCCCATTTTTTTTCAAAAGTTGAACCCTGAGTTTTTTTTTTTTTTTTGATATTGAAATGCTTACAATATTATCACCGTGAAGCGACGTGCATGACAGAAATAAAAGTTTTAAAAAATCATTTAGGTTTTAAGCGATTTCAATCCATATTATTTGTCTGTCATAAGTAGGAATTTTATATAGATTATACACCAATAGATTTCCTATGCACATTAAAGTGGCATTAATATTGCAGAAGCCTGATTTTTGCACAGATGTTAATTATTATCTTTCCATCATAAAGCCCCATCTGAAAGGATTTACAAGGATGATGGTTACCCATTCGTTAGAACTTATGGAATTTAAAGCTGCACTGGCACTTTTCACAAAAGATGAAATTTCTTCAATTTTGATACTCAAATGATAGTCTAGGCCATGAAGAACAAAGAGAAGATACATTTTACAATAAAATAATTAAAAGTGTTTAATTGTATTTGTCAGGTTATAAGACATCAAGCTTCAAGGTAATTGGTTAGGTAAAAAAAAAGTTGTACACACATGGTTAGTACATGATATCATAGATAGTACTCACTGATATTAAAAACCACAAGTTACAGACCGGTAAAGAGGGGCATTGCTTGGAAACACGGCATTACGGTAGACATTCGTAGCTTATAATGCATCAGGCCTACGCTTTGATCATTGTGTCTTTTACATACGCCGCTTAAAAATATAATTCATGCAGTAAAAATGATAAAGGAACCAACAAAGTCTCCACAGTGTGAAGAAGCAATGAATCGTGCTAGCATACTGTACGGCGGTGGGCTTTTTCTTTTGTAAACGCCATTTTTTCGTCTCCCTGAATTAATTTCGCCGCGACGCGACATTAATTATAATATCGTTCTGTTTACCCATTTTCAGGTGAAAAAAAGGGCTTTTGTATAAAAGCTTTACAACCAACCATGCAAGAATATCGATTTGAAAATTTGAGGGCGACTATTTTTCAAATGTTTGCCCAGTTTCTCCGTGTAAAGGTCCATGGCCATATCGCTAATAGTCCTCGTCCCCAGGGATTCAGGGGACCACAGATTTTACCGGAAGGGTCAAAATTTTGGTATCAGAATAAAGCTACTATTTTTTTTTTTTTTTTTTTTCTCATTTACCCCTTTGAAATCTTAGGCTAAAGGATGTTTGGTTTGGATGTTATGAGCGAAAATGTCCCCTTTTGGTCGACCAAGATTAATTTTACACCATACTCTATGGGATGCAAAATCACGTTTTTAGCTCTCACATTAGAACGTGTTAATATCGGCGCGAAACTTACAGATTGGGTTTTGGGGGTGAAGGCCATTCTAGCCAGATGAAAAACTCATGAACTTAAATCGGGCCGATCCCCCTTTAAAGTTGTTTTCGAAATTATTGAAATTATAGTTGGCCCATCCCCCAGTAAATTGTGCCAATCCACCCGTATACGCCGTAAAATTTATCTTATTTTCAGTTTTGCCCGAAAGTTATCGTATCATTGCATTATACGGGGTTTTCCCTTTTGGGGATTTCTTCATGTGAATATAGAAAGATCATAAATGTCGCACTGGCACTCTCCTTTTCAGTTCTGTTGGCCAAATCGTGAGAGTCATGTGTGGTATGGGAAGAGAATCCTAAATTATCACAATCATCTAAGTTGTTGTAGAATTGTTGGTCATGTCTTCGTTATGTTTAGAAATCTTTTCCCAACAATTCAAGACAATTTTTAAAATAAATTATATCGATAACCGAAAAAATCTTGAGGAAATGTAGTAACGTGTACACTGGATAAAATGTACCTGCACGTACGAGCTTTATCTCGTACTACTTTTCTAGAGCTACCTATAGACTGTACCGTTGTCCATGAACAGTATAATGATGCGAGTTGTAGGGTTATCCTGTTATTTTAGCGTTTTTATTAGAGAATAGAGTATGATTTTGGGACCGTACTCTTTTACGACGATTTTTTTGAAAGCGATACCATTTTTTATTTGAAGTGGAAGAATGAGGCCGGCACAAACAAAACCGCTCCGTTGTTTCCTGGTTAATTTATGCGCATGCGTACTGATTCTTGATGGCATTCTATTTTTTTAGATGCCCGGTAGCGTCGGCGATTCACCGGCAAACACGCCGAAGTACAAATACCTTTTCACTGAACTATTCTTACCGAAATGGAGACGTGTCAAAACCATTGGAGGGCTGCATGACTAAATGACGATAACGTCGGGGTCCAGGTGATTTTTGAAGTTTGTTTTAAAAGAATTAAAAATTATTTATTTTTTTAAATGAAAGATCTTGTCAAAAGAAACAAATTGACACCAAAATTATTTCTGAATGGGTAGCGGTTGTGGAGTTATGGCAATTTTAAGGTGCACAAAAAATCGCATTTTTCGTCTTTTTTTGGTAAAACATGTAAAAGGCATATTTGAGGATTAAAAATTACTCAAAATTCACTTCAGATCTGGGTATGTATACTATTTTATGTGTAGTTTCTACTTTGTTTCTGAGAAAATACCAAGTTTTGCATGAAGAGTGGACCAATCGTTTGGGATAACAAGCTTTGGAAATTTGCAAAAAAAAAAAGAAAAAAAAAAAAGTATGCCTATTTTGTGCTTACCCACAATGCATTGTGGCATATGGTCCCAGGTGAAATTCAACCGGT
>JAMKCH010038461.1:0-12989 GCA_023653785.1 Ophioderma brevispina | reverse complement strand
TTTTCTTTCTAGAAATGTATACTTTTACATACAATAATCATATATTGCAAAGTTACAAACCAAAATAGGATACTCGGAAGCTTCAGGTTCACACTGCCTTTTAAAGGGGGATGGCCCGATTTAAGGATATGAAGGTTTTCATATTGATAGGTTGGGCCTTCACCCAAAACCCTATCTTAAAGTTCGCTGCCGACATTTCACTCCGTTTTGAATGTGAGAGCTAAAAACGATTCGATTTGTAAGCCCCATTAGAGTACTGTTGTAAGATTAAGATTGGTCGACCAAAATGAGGCACATTTTCGCTCATAATTCCAAACCAACATCCTTTGGCCCTAAGATTCACAGGGTAAATGAAGAAAAATAGTAGCGTTCTTCTGATACCAAAGTGTTGACCACTTCCAGTAAAATCTGGGGCTTCTGGGGAAGAGGCTATAGCGATCGGGCCGGGACCTTTAAAGCAACCATGTTTTACACCATGCACCACAAAGACGGCATATCTTGACGTGTGCGTAAAAGCTGCGGTCAATGTTCTGACATCACTCCATGGAGGAGAGAAATATATGACTATACCAAAAGATTACTGTAATCACATACCAAAAAACTGTGTCAAATTCAATTGTAGAATTACAATTTATTGTCAGAAATTATTAAAAAAAGAAAAAACCTAAAAAATTAATTTCTTTCATATTTTTGAAATTAGTTTCCCCCACAATTTAAGGCCGACTTCCAGAAGGGGGGGGGGGGGGGGGGGGGGGGCGGACACGATCCGCTTGATTTTGGGGATCTGGGATTTCCAAACAGTAATTTTGCGAATTCTTGCATGTATTTCTACGGGCAGCTCCGTCCCAGTGACATTAAGACAGCCTTAGTCCCCCCCAGAATGAATCAGAGATTCCAGATGAGGGCGTCCTCAATTTCAAACAAATTGTGGGTTTTTTTTTTTTTTGCATATACTAAGTTTGTCCATATACTAATCAACTGTGTGAAAGCTAAAAGCTCAAATTGAGGTCATTCTATTAGGCGATGCGGTCAAGACTTCAAAAAGTGCTTTATTTTTCGAGTAACTCCTCCCCTCGGTACAACAAACCACAACCACTTTTATTCAAAGGCCAATTATATAGGATTTATGAAACTGATGGTTGTGGTCAAAAACTATTTGGTGCCAGGGTGTTTTTTGGTCCAAAAAACCCTTATTTTGGGGCTAAAAAAAAAAGAAAAAACTGATTGTTTTAATTTTAGAGCCCAACGCAGGGGGGCAAAGGAGGGGGGTGTTCTGAATACATAAGTACCTTTTTTGTTTTAGATCTCATTTTAAAGCATTGCATAAAAATGCCAGCTGATATTTTTGCTGCACAAAAGTGCAGTGCCGGATTTATTTTTGGGGTTAAAAGGTAAAATTTTTTGGCTAAAAATCAACAAAAATCGTAAGTTTTTCCGTTAAAAAATTGACAAAACACCAAAATTGTATTTGTAATCATCATGATGTTTTATAGATTTTATTCTGTATTTGTGTGGCGTGTCCATACAGACTTTGGTCAGCTATAACATTTGGCTAGAATGTGTTTTTTGCCATAAAAATGCCATTTTGGTGAAAAAATTGGACTGATAATAATGCAAAAAAATATATTTCGGCCAAATAACTGAAGATTAAACACTTATTGTTACTTTTTGTGGTATCCTTATATTGTAATTGATTCACAAAATAAAGGGCTGCCAACCAAATTGGTGAAGTGGAAATTTAGTTAAGAGTCCAATTTTTGGCCTAACGGAGCAAAAATGAAAAAAATGCACCTACAAAATGCATAGCTACTAAATTTACATTCAGGCTTTCAGTTATTACATCCTGCAAATTTTTGATAGTTACCTAATTAGCACCCAGACCCGTTCCCCACTTGATTAAAAAATGCAATTTTCTTAGTAAGTCAAAAGAAATGAAATTGTTAGAAAATGGCTCGAAAAATCAAAATGCTCTGACCTGACTGGAAAAATAACTTTGTTATTTTTTTGCCTTACCGCATTTGTGTGTGTTGTTTTTAAGGTTTTCAACAGATTTGTAACGTTTTCTTGGTTTTTTTGAACAGGTCAAGAAAAAGTTGTCCAAGAATGCAATAAAAAATAATTTCCGTGTAACGCGTAGCTTTTGCGACTAAAAAAATATCGCAAAGCTCTTAGGTTCTTGGCCTGTTGGAAGCCTGAACCACACGGGTACATTTTTTTTCCGTAAGGAAAAGGTTTCAAGACTTTCCTGTGTCCGGATTGTAAAGGTAATCACACTGCTTTTGTCAGCTTTTTGCCAATATTGATTCGTACAATAGCTTCCACGCATAGTAATTGGTCCAAATAGGTCAATTTGTTTTTGCAATTAATTATACTTTTTGCAATTTTGGTGGACTTGAGCATTTGGTTTGTTCTTATAAAATCATTTTGATGAATGATTGATGAAAATGCTGTAAATTTTATACCTGGGACAGGACCTTTCCCTTTCCTGTAGCATATCAGGGAAGTGTAGGCCTATCAATCATATGGCAGGTTTTAAACTGGATTTCACACAAAGAAAATTCCCATATCTGACATAACACCAATTCCCCAATCTAAAAGAATTCCAATATCATTTTTAATTTAGATGACGATCTTCATAAAGGTGCATTTCAACATTAAATTAAATGTCATCGACCTCCATTTAATACGCAAGGATTTACATACTCTCTAAATTTCTTAGATTAAACTATTAGATTTATATCTTCAGTCTAGTTTTATTTACCAATTTTAATCTAATCTGAAATTTGTCCTTAATAGCAAGCCCATTATATTAATTTTTAATCTAAGAAGTTAGATAGGTAACCTTTGCTTTGGAGGAATCTTTTTATGAAAATGACACCCTTTTATTCATTAGTGAAGGGAACACAAATACGAAAATATGAAAATATGAAAAAGGCAAACCTAAAAGAGCTTAAAAAGGCAAAAACTCCCAGATTTTGAGAATGGATTGAGAATTGTTAGGGTTTTTTTGCCCCGAAAATATATTTGTTTTTTCTTGCCCAAAAGGTTTCAAATTTTCGATAAAAAAGTCCACTTTTGCCACTTATTTTCAAAGCATACAAAACTTCGGAAAATCGCACAAGAATTTTTTTAAGATAACGTAAAAATCACACAAATTATGTAAATCTGACTGCACAAATGTACAGTACTGCCAAGAAACAACTTAACAACTGACAGGTAGCTATAACACATTCTACTTCCACAGATTTTAATTCAAGTTGTACAAAAAACATTTTTTTTATATGCCATGTTACAGTGCAGTGGTTATGGATTATGATACAGTAGTGAGTTGTACCTTTCTTCTTTTTATCCAATTGATGTCTATTCTGGGGTAACGTGGAAACATTTAAAAAACCCGTACTTTGCCATTATAATTTGCAAAAGCACACCACATTTTGTAAATCGCACAAGATTTTTTAAGATAACGTAAAAATCACACCAATATTTCCAATAAAATCACACATTCGGCTAAATCAACAAAAGTCAATCAGAATTTGTAAACTCGCCAATGATTTTCCTAAGTGCACAGATTATGTTAAATCCCCACAAGATTCTGTTAAACACAAGGTTCTGTTAAATCGCACACAAATTTGTTACATAGCACAGAGTTTCCATAAAAATCGCCACAAATTACATCCAATCGGCATACGAATTGTAAAATTGCACAGTATTCCTTTAAAATCACATATGTGCTTGACTTGAGTCTTAAGAATGATAAAAAAAATCTTGGAGAATTTGGAGAATTGAATGACATTTCACAACATCATCTCAAATCGCATAAAATTTCAAAGAATCACGGTGCCTCTTTAGATTTTCATAGACTGATCGCGATTTACCACTTTTTTAAGCTGTTGAGGTATGACATATATGACATAGTCCTCTCAAATCTACTTAATAGGACATGTTACACATATCTTCAAAATCATATTTCTGCCCCGAAATGCAATATTTTTGACAAATTTGAAAAAACTTAAAATAATATCCCATAGTTGTTTGATTGATTAATTCATTCAAGTATTTTCAGCTATATTTTAGAGCATAAATACAGGATTTTTTTGTAATTTTAGCTAAAGTTAACTACTATTCGGTTTATAGAACCTATTTGAGAGAAACGTATATTTGCACTCAATATCACCATAAACACATGATCTCGGAGGTCGTAGAGAATAGATAATGTCTTACATAATCAAGGCATTTTTGGCTACAAACTATTAAATATTCTCCACCCAAAGAGTAAACATATTTTTACTTACAGAAATATCTTATGAAAGTGAAGAATAAGTCTGTAAATATATCATAAGCTAAAATTTGATAGAAAAGGAAGAAACAACAGTGTCCAAAGGTATGAATCTCCATCCATTTACGTGTTGTGTAGTGTCTTGTGTGTCCTTATCAGGTTGCTTTTGGTCCTATAACTTATTGGGATATATCGAAACTAACTTTTACACCATTCAAAGATCTGATTTTTGACGATTTTTTTTTCGATTTTCGTTGAGCAAATCAAGTGCTCTCTGTTAGCTTGTTCCCCCATCTAATTTTGCCCTTTCACTGCCAGTTCTCAAAGTGCTGGGTACTTTAAAAAATTAGGGACAGCAGTCCCGATTAGGTCGTCCGATTATAACCCTAGTAACCCTCTGGATGACCTTGACATCTTCATGTGTTACCCCACGTAAGACCTCGTCTCAATGTATAAACATAACCAAGTAATCCCAAAAGGTGTATACTAATTTTTACAAACACGGACGGCCACGCAGACACACTAATTATGCCGACATAAGGTCCAATTGCCATTGGAAGACCTAAAATGATATAAAACTTTGTAAGTTAATCTGTCTTTACTCACTCAACCTAACTATTATATAAAACTGGTATTTAACTACGAATCTCCTATAAGATCTAGTACTGTACAAAATAGTAAAAATGAAATTTTGGAATAATTTGCCATTTTAAAACTAAAATTACTTTTTTACTCAAATACCTCTGCTTTTATCTTTCCTGACTGCTTAATTTGTTAAAACATGAAATCAAAATCTACAGAGAGAAGTTCATTGCCACATCCAATTTTAGTGTTTTAGATCCCTGTGTATTTCTCCACGTTTTTTCAATTTTTTTAACCAAAACACGGATTTCTGTTGCACTTTGGACATAAACACACCTGGCTAAAAGTTTTACAGGCCCTCCCGACAATATATGAATAGATATCTATAACAAACAATGATGCTACTACTTAAAAATGTGTGCTTTTGGTCTATTTATCTTAGAGAAAATCCTAATTTTCCTTAAAAATTTTTAAAATGGGGGGGGTTTTTGTGTGGATTGGGGTAAGTTTAGCCAAAAAAGACCTTTCCCCCAAAACAACCCGATTAATACACTTTTTACCCCTGAAGTAGCATCGTGACTATTCATGCAATCTCTCAAATAAAGATCTATATTAACAATACCCCACATCAGATTTTAGTGTTTTTGGGCTTAAAATAAAACATCGTGATTTTTTTCGTTAATTTTTAGCCCAAAACATAATAGAGTTTTTTGGCAAAAAACACCCCATTGAACAAGACCAATTTTTACATTTTTGGCCACAACCATCATTTCGTAAATTCTACATTATTATCATTCGAAAAAAAATGTTGTATTTGTTGTACCGACGGGAGGGGTTCCCGACCATTTGCAGTCCTGACCGCTCCACTATATAAAAGTCACATAATTTGGTTATAAATTCCGATCCAGAAATTGTGTATACATGGTATTCATACATGTTTACTGCATGACACGACACATCCATTCATCTCAATTTGTATTTGGGCATTTTAGGTGACTATCTTTAGTTTTAGTTGACTTATTTTAATTTTGAATCTCTGGAGTCGGCCTTAATTGACCAGCTTTTTGCCATTCACACAAGAAAGAGTCTTGTACCATGCACCACTTTTAATTCTTATACATGCACTCACAACATATGCCCACGTTGCATGGGCACACACACACATGCACACACACACACACACCACACCCACATCAAATAGACTGGAAATAGCGCTTTTGACTACAAAAAACAATAACAAAAATACAAAGACAAATCAAGATATAATATTATCCTGTGAATATGCCGAACAAATTTGTTTAGGGGGATGGCTTTATTGTTTCTTTTCTCCTGCATAAGTGTGGAATGATTACTTTAGATTTGTAACCGTAAAAACAGCCCGATTGGAACAAGGAACACTAGTCAGCTGAATCCGTGGTTTGAGAGTCGAAAACTGAACCAGCACTGTGGATAGATTGCTGAGAAGGACTCATCATCACAGTCGTTCATGCGCCAATGAAAAGCGCCACCACGTTTGGTAGTCGGCAGTTTGGTTCGGTTATTGGATTTGCGCAGGCATTTCTATCAGATCATCAGCTACTTTAAGACAAAGCAGAGAAGCCATAGAGTGATGTGGTAATTTACTATTTGTAGACCACTTTGAAAAACGTGTTTTTCTGATTATGGCGCGCTTAAGGCACTATCCGTGATTTGTCCAAATCAGAAAATTAAAAAAAAAAAATCATTAAAATCATCTTTTTTTGCATGTCTTGAAAATGCATAGCTACCCTAATCATACCCTAAAGTGATAAGACTGAAAGCCCACTAATTAAGACAAAATGGGACATTGTTAGTCATTACTGTCCAATCGGACACTTACTACAATCTAACTCCGTAATTGTAATTGGAGATTCATGTCTTTGAACACTAACTGTTTTCTTCATTTTTTTGCCATTTTTCATTTGGAAGGAAGTAATTTACACAAATTCTACGACGTATCCTTCACTTTAGACTACTCATATAATTCAAATATTTTGAACTCTTTTGAGTGATCACTGTCGCAGAGCTGGGCTTGTAAGCCACAGGAGACGCAGTTAAAATCCCCCAAAGTAGCACAGAGCTATAGTCTATAAGCCTTTTATTCTCACTCACATCATGACACTACAAGGTATCTGATGATGTGCCATATTCTATTTTGACCAGTGGGGTGTGATTCCCACCTAGCAATAACCTTTTGACCCAAGGTGCAGTGTTTCTGCTGACTAGCAAAGTTGCTTGACCATCAAGGTCTACACTTGTGCACATGATCAGCACATGTCCCACATCTCCCTTTCTTTGAATGATTTCTTTAAACAAAATCAAAAAACTAAAAAATTAAACATAAAATCATAAACATCCAGCATGATAATTTTCAAAGATTTGATAAACATATTTTTTTTTAACTTATAATCAACATGTTTGGCATTCACTGATGGGGGTATTAATTGCTACTTATATCGTCACCACGTTTATTTGATAGTCTCTTTGTGAGCGCAGCCACTTTGCAGTCATTTCATTCAGGCATCCTTTGGAGACATAAATCTTCAAGAGCATTTATTTTTGAAGTTTTGGGGTGGTCATATCTTGATCATTCATATACCCATAGTAATTGTGGGCATTGTTTATATAACAGTTCCTAACTGATTGCACTATTGGCCATTGTGTGTTAACAACAATGACAAGCCTTGGGCGCAATCAACTTCAGAGATAGGCTAACCTTAAACTAATAGGCTATTAATGCCTTCATTTGTTTCTTAATTGATTGAATACAATTGTGTTTGTTCCAGATTTGTGTAATGCTAGAACATACTGCTGTGAGGTTTTACTAATTCTACCTACTTAACTATTACTATAAATCCAGTAATCTCATAAATCCATAGTCCAAGTCCATTTCCATTTTCACTTCCAAGTTAACTCATATATTTATCTGTTTTGGGTTTGTTTCTTGTTTAGGTTTTCTATTTGGTAGTTTCTTTAGTTGATACGCACCTATTTCGTCTGTACCTTGCTCCTTGACACTTCAACAATGTACTTCTTGGCAATTTGGGATTTGTTCATCACGTTGCCTCTTGCCAACGTTTCTGTGCAGTGAGCATTTTCCTTTTTTTTTTCTCCTCTTTCCAATGGAGGAATTCTTTGGTACCTTTGTCAAAATATTTCTTTCTTTTTTGTTTTGCCTGATTTTGATCTAGTGTTTGTTTGACATTTGTGGGTACTACTGTTGGTGTTAACAGCTTTTTGGGGTAGTTGGAAGAAAGTGGTTCTTGTGCGTCTTTGAATTAATAATTGTGGCTGGACTTGCACCTACATTTGTTAATGGACTTTTCTGTTATACCAACATTGCCAAATTTACTCTTTTGCTTCCTTTATTTTTTGCTTTTTTGATAATGTTTTTGCACTGCCTACTGTTACTTCGGCTCTGCCATTACTTCTTGGAAATGTTGGCGATGATGTAACCAATTGAACTGAATTCCTTGCAAAAGTTTCTGAAAGCTCTGAGGTAAGTACGAGCATTATCGTTAACCATTTCAACAGTATACCATACTAGCAAGTGTGCTTACATATATAATCACTCATCACTCTAGCACTAGTTTGGGGTTGAAGCTCATTAATTTCAAAAAACTTGAGTAATAATCAACTAGCAACAAATATGATTTACCATCTATCTCAAATACTCTGAATCTATTTTAATGCCATGGTAGATTTTTGTTTCTCATTTCCTAACCTAGGTTTCATTGACCTGTTTTGGTTTGATCAGCACATTTGTCACAGTGTTGAACTGTATGAGTGACCTCGGCTAGCATTCCTGGCCAGTACACTATATCCTTGGCCATTTGTTTACTCTTTTCATCCCCATATTAGCTTTTGTGTATCTCTTTAATACTTTGTGGCCTAGTAATTTTGGGTACAAACTACTCGTTTGACTTAAATATTAAGTCATCTTTCATTGTAATTTCTTCTCGGATTGTCCAATTTGCCTTATCCTTTGTGTTACTTTTTAAATTTTGTCTGGCCAACCTTTTTTTGTGGTTTTGTGAATCTACTCAATTCTACTCATTTTTCAGTTGCTTTTTTGAGGCGCAGCAATGCTAGTATCGGTCATTGTATACATTCATCATACATTTAGGTCCATTCTTCTCAGTTTCAGGTTCTGTGACTGGTAAATGTTTTCTCTTCGCTTAGGCATCCTATAATGTAAAATCCTTGCCCTTTACATATTTGACATCCAAACTATATTTGGGGCAGCTTTAAGAAGCATTTTCTGTAAACGCATGGGTGCAGTTGTAGAGCGCTTTTTTTGAAAATATTTCAAAGGTCTATGGTCTGTTTGGACTTTTACTGTACGACCAAATGTATGTGGTGCAATTGTTTCATCCGAATACCATTGCAGCTATTCTTTTTCAATTTGTGCCCATTTTTTTGAGTCTCTGTAAAAGCTTTTGAGGCATAAAAAAACAAATGCTATCGGTTGTCTTTCTTGTAGGAGGACTGCGCCAGTACCTGAGCTGGAGCTATCTACACTTATAGTCACCTCTTTTGGTAGTAATCAAAGAATTTCAAGTGGAGCCTTGTGTTTACCAACTGTCTTTAAGTCCTGAAAACTTCTTGTTCTTTGTCCCAAAAGAAATAAATCTTTGTCAAGACTTTTCTTAAAGACTCGGTTTTTTTTTGTGGACAATTTTTGGATGATTTGCCCAATCTATATTTTACCATTCCTAAGAATTGTTGAATACCTGGTTTGTCAATTGAGGGGTCATTTCTGAGATAGTCTCTTGTCTGAGCTGTTCTGTCTGTTTTACACCCTTGGTTTTCAAGTTCCCTGATTTTTTCTGATTTGGTTTGGTTTGACTCTCTGTTTTTCACGTTTCTGACTTCTTGTACCTCTTTTTACTTGTACATCACTTTAAACAAGTCCTAGAGCTTTACTTGCTTCAAACCTAGTATTGGTATCCTATCAGATTGTACAATTTCAAAATCATACAAGAGGGTAGTATTGTTACAAAATGCTCAACATATCAATGTGCATTTGCCCACAGGAGTAATTTTTTTCGACCACCAAATGCTCTTAGTGTGCTTTTTACTATGGTACAGCTTTGGCTTACCTAGTTTTTTCCATGTTTGAACTGACATAACATTACATGCTTCTCCTTTATCAACTGTGCAATGTGTTGTATATTCCCGATTTTAGTTCTGTATTGTCCATATTCATATCTTTTGTGAACACTTTGAGCTCTTCGATGCTTATATCATCCAATTCAGGGTCATCATCTGTTAGATCAATCAGTTCCTCAACATTGTCATATCTTGTCGGCACACTGTTTGCAAAATGAGTTTGGTTTTGCACACTTTTTGCATTTTTGTCCATACGCGGGCGTTGCTAGGACCATGTTGTGTTACCACAACTTTCTACACGCCCAAGTCTTTTGTCTACTTCTTCCTTTCCTCCTGTGCCACGTTGTGACGTGTCTTTGTTTTCGGCGGTTTACCCTCGGTCTTTCTTCTTTCCACGTTTCTGCAATGTGTCGAGTTGTTGGCCATCCTCTGTAACTTGATTCAGCTGCCCAGTTGTGAATTTGTGCACTCATCTATCTGCAGAGTCTATTTGGCTGTAGCTAAGTCTAAGTTTTTGGTTGATAGTATTTTCTTTCTTACTGCATCTGACCTAGTCCCCAGAATTAGCCTGTCGCGGATAAGACCTTCTTCCAAGTATTCAAACTCGCAAGAGCTGGCTTTAACTCTTAAGTCCGTCACATACGTATCTATAGTTCTTGCGATCCTTGAACTACGCGTGTTTAAGACATGCGTTCATTGGTACATTTTTCTGTGGAAGATAGTGTTCATCTAGTTTTCTGATGAGAACTGTGGTATCCTCTTGGTCTTCTCCTGGAGCAAAAGACAATGTATTGTACACTTGAGGACGTCGTTCCTGCCACATGAAGTAGCGCGGAACTATGCCACTGCTTTGCCTTATTTTGTAGGCCACTGGCAGTCCTATACAGGTTAAAGCTGTGGTTTCCAAACGTGTCCGTTCTGAGAGGATTTTCTCCACCCACCAAAAAGGAGTGGCTGCGTGAGGTTATTTCATTTTGTCATTTGTACTTATAGTACAATCCCTGTTCTGACACTATGTCGCAGGATGGGGCTTGTAAGCCACAGGAGACGCAGTAAATACACAAGTTACACAGAGCTTAGTCGATAAGCCTTTTATTCTACGTCACCATCATGACAACTACAAGTATCTGATGCTGGGCCAATAATTTTTTTTTTTTTCTATTTGACCAGTGGTGGTGTGATCCACCTAGCAATAACCTTTTGACCTAAGGTGTAGTGTTTCTGCTGATTAGCCAAAGTTGCTTGACCGTCAAGGTCTACACCTGTGCACCATGAGCAAATGTCACATCACTGATAGTGCTTTAAGGGTAAACGCATGGTGGTGGTGGCTAGGATTTATCAATTCGGATCTACAGGTTACGGATTATTAATCAGTTGAATAGCTTCCACTATTATTCTTAACTGCCAATTTAGGCGACATACAATCAGCTTAGATAGATTCCAGCTATGAAAAAGGATTACTTTTAACATTGAATGCAAGCTACAGTAAAGAAGACATTTTCAGGTATATATTTAATGCCAGTGCGATCATTAATCAAGATTAAGAGAAAAATAATCCTGGCATTTCATCAAAATGTAATTATACTTGAGTCATGTCCAAAGCTATGTCCTCTCTGTCTTACCTCCCTTTTTGCCATAAGCCTAGCCCCCATGATATTTACCTCCTTCTTTCCCATCAGCCTAGCCCCCATGAATCTACATCCCTTTCCCTCAGCTAGCCCGACCCATGATTACCTCCTCTATACCATCAGCCTAGCCCCCTATGTATTTACGCCTCCCTCTTCGACAATTCAGCCTAGCCCCCAATGATATTTACCTTCTCTTTCCATCAACATAGACCATGATATTTACCTCTACTTCTCGCCATCAGACCTAGCCCAATGATATTTACCTCTCTTCTTGTCCCATCAGCCTAGCCCCAGAAAGATATTTACCTCCCATTTTCACATCAGCCGTAGCCGCGATGATAGTTACTCTCTTTTTCCCATCAAGCCAGCCCCAAATAATTAATTTACTCCCCTCTTTCCAATCAGCCTAGCCCCCATGATATTTACCTCCCTCTTTCCCATCAGCCTATAGTCCATTTGTCTAACCTCCGTGCGGAGTGATTGTCACAACCTTCACACAGTTTTACGCACACTGTCAGGATAGTGCCGTCTTTTGTGTGTGCGAGGTAAAAAGAACGCCATCGCTTATAGACAAGCGCGGCGCGGCTTTATGGTGCGACATTCAAATATCGCGCTGACGTCACTGCGTAAGGGCAACGAAGTAGTATAATAGACCCCATGATATTTACTCCCTTCTTTCCCATAAGCCTAGCCCCCATGACTATTTACCTCCTCTTTCCAATCAGCCTAGCCCCCATGATATTTACCTCCTTCTTTTCAATAAGCCTAGCCCCCATGATATTTACCTCTCTCTTTAGACACAGCCTAGCCCCCATGAGTGTTGGGTGAATGCACTGTCAAGACATGATAGGAAGCAGTCCGATACAGGGGTCGTAACTTGCCCAAGCTGCCAGGGTGAATTCCAAGGCAGGGCACTCCGTTAAAATTTTTGCAAGTCAGCAACAGTTCGTACAGTAGAGAAAGAACCAATGAGCTAAGTAAATTGTTCATGCAAAATCAATTTCTAAGAATGCAACTTGAATCCTCTAGCTAGAATCTGACGGGACGTGGGCGAACAAAGGTTGAGGAAAAATCACAGGCCATTTGTGTTATGGTGTAAAATCTTGTCCATCCAATTCATTTTTTGTTTACAATTTGTGGGGTTAAAGAGTCTAGGATTTGTTGGAGATCAGGGTTAGGGTTAGTCATAATCCTTTGAAAACGGCCAAGCGACTATGCACTCAGATAAAAATTTGTAAATTTTGTTTCAAAAAGGTCGAAAATTTATGCTTCATTTGCAGTGTGCTACCTGTATGAAATCGCATGAAAAATGCATCTAAATTAGTCAAAACAAAGCCTAGTCTTTGCTGGATATTCTCTTTTAACTGACTCGG
>JAMKCH010038460.1:0-14432 GCA_023653785.1 Ophioderma brevispina | reverse complement strand
AAGACGTGTTATTTTTTGTGGTAATGTGCACACTCAGAATGAAGGTATATTAGGCCATGTGATTTGAACTCCCCATCCATCGCATCCCATGAACCAATTGCAAAAAACAGACCCCCTATCAAGCTTCAAGCTAGCATATCTCCAAAAGTATAGATCCTACCTCTACAAAAGTATAAATTTTCTGAAATCTAAGGAATCTGATTTGACACAGGGGGGGTAGGACATGCCAACCTAACAGCAACGGCAAATTCAAAACAGCATCAACTTCCGGGTGCTAGTCTGTTTCAAAGACATAACGGTAGTAGGGCGCTCTTACGCATATCGAACGGTTACACACAGACTTGACTAAAGACTAGGCCTGGTCACAAATATTTAAATCTAAATGACCGTTATTGGAAATTACACTTTTTTGCGGCGGGGGTTAATCCACTAACCCCGACGGATTTTGAAGTCAATAATTTTTTCTTAATTTATCATGATATTACTAAGATCTTTTGAACAAAGGTTTTAAGAGATGATTTTTTAATGTCACTGGGACCGAGACTGCCATAGTAAATACACGTAGCAGTTTCCCGAATTAACGTTTGGAAATCCCCAATGCCCAAATCGAGCAGATCGTGTCCTACCCCCCCTGATTTGACATAAATAAAGACCATGTACAGGGTGGCTAAAAAATTATACAGGGTGATATAGTAAAAAAATACAGAAATATGAACAAAATTAGTATGTGATATGAAACCTTAGAAATAATTTGGTATTAGGACATAGCATAAGTGTTATGTAGCAAAACATATGTTTCAGTAATTGTGGATGAAGACCTCAAATACTGTACTTCATATGAACTAAAGTAACGTCAGAGCTTTTACAGTTATTTCTCACGTTTCAAGTGGTTCAACTTTATACGTTCACAATTACTTTGGAAGGTTGGAGTCAAAAGATGAAATTACTGCAGTAATAACAGGTTAAAGTATCAGTAAATTGTTAATATAATTTAATTTATTGAAGGCGATAATACTACTTTTTTATATGGCGTACGTCCTCATTGTCCCAGATATTGGTACCAATGGATTGTTTTAAATGAACTAAAACTCTCTCGAAGAGGTTTTGGCTGTACATGATAAACATGTTTGGTTTCATACTCTCAAATTAAATTTATTTACCCATAATACTTAACTATGAAAATCATTTGGTCGTGTGAATGCAAGAAGGTTGTATGTGTGCTGCCATGTATTAGAATATAACTCTCACTCTGTCTTTCCTTGAGTCAGTGGCTTTTGAAACAAGATCTTTGTTGTTTACTGCAGGTCACATTAGTTACACGACATCTTTTCTTCAGCTTTGAATGTATATAGTGAGGAGAAAATATGAACACAGGGTGAAAGTGAAGTACAGACTTTTTTTGTTGATTTATTTGTCTTACAAGCCTAATGCAGTATTTTTTGGAGGGTATGTAAAATTTTTGTGCATTGGCATTTAAAAAAAAATCTAATATGGCTGCTGCTACTCTTAAGTCCATTAAAATGGCTACACTGTGGGTGTATCCTTGGTGTAATACTTGATGAAAGAAATCAGTTAAGCCTATATGGAAAAAAGCCCATAAATCCCATTCACAGTGGCAGCGCTGTGGAGGGCATTTGCCACCCCACCCCCCTTCAGCAATTTCCAATACAACAATGCTAAAAACTTAACTTTGACTGAAATTGAGGGTGCTTTTATATTTTGAAGAAAATCGCTGAGAGTGGCTTCAACAACTTTTCAGTGTTGGAGTGTTTCCAGAGTCATGAGTCCAGAGCTGAGAGTCAGATTCCATCAGTATCGAGTCTGAGACAGCAGACGAGTCCATTGGACCCACGTCCGAGTCCAAGTCTGAGTCCCAAGTCCATGGGGCCCCCCATTCTGATGGAGTCCAAGTCTAGCAGGTCTGAGTCCTGTAAAAGAATTAGTTAAAGGTGTGGTTGATCTGATGGACAACCTCCCACTTCACCTCATTTTGGCCTAGTGGGACTCCATCTCAGGGCCCAAGGCTCTGACTTCGGCTCCAGACCTCATGAGTCTGAACTGCTCCTCCCCACTGCAAATGTCAATTATTTTTGTAGCAACTGACAGAAGAGGGCAAACTGCCTGAGAAGGAACCTCACAGCCAGTCATAAAACATCCATGGTGCAATGCTGCCATAACTAACAATCCCAACCAGTTGCTGACAAGATCTTATTTGTTGGAGCAGTCTGTGCAGATTTTGAGAATAAGAAACCGAACCACATCACGTTATAGGTAAAGTAAAAAGAATCCAATATCCATACAAACTTTGAAATATTGGTGTGCAATTTTTTTTCTTCAGCTTCGGAGTGGTACAAATATATCTTTGTATTGTACAGGATTCAGTAAAAGTCCCCAGATGCAATACGATATTCTTTTTAATATTGTACGTACATGGGCATTTTTAGCATAGCGTAGACTGGTTGTGATCATGTTGGTCAAGACTCCAAATTGGACTGCGACATTGTCAACGCACTGTTCGTTTAGTCGCCCTGATATTTAAATAATAATATTGAATGGCCTTTTTTTCGTATGATCAGGTATAATTGCACTCACTAGAAATATGGTACTCAGTCTTGGACTCATACAATATTTTCTAGCTTGTGTAATAATATTTCTTGTATCATACTCAAGCCTTCAGTATTATATAAATATTCAAATGCATTATTTTTAGCTGGATTGATTATAACGTTGCATGGAGAGTTTAAATGTTTCAGCTGCCTGCCTCTTGTGTACAAGGCCCCCAGTTCAAATCCCCTTGAGTGAATGAAAGAGTGTTATGGCCCAAGCACGCTCGTACGTGGATTGACACCACTCTCTTTCGATGGCATTTGGGGGCCAGCTCCAGGTAATTTTTGCTGGGGGTTTTGCCACTCCTCCTGCGCAATGAGTCTGTATAATCTTCCCAGCATTTTGCTGGTACCCTTATACACTGGGGTGAGAGGATTACTTGAGGTGAAGTGCCTTACTCAGGGAGAACAACACATTTCCCCTTCCTTCCTCCCCCCTCAGTTGCACTTGAACTTATAACCTTTGTACATGGTTGGGCACTCAATCCACTTAACCACATGTGCCTTATGAGAGCAATGACTATGTGGCTTTATTGGGTTTCAACAGTTCGAATTTATTTGGTAAAGGTCTATGGTTAAATTTTCAGGATTGTGTTCTCCCATGTTATTTCAGAATTATGGCAAAAACCATTTAAACTCCTTGCCTTTGGAGGGGACATACAGCAATGGATTCCTGTATGGAGATTAATATCATGTAAATCATGTGTCTGCTGCCATTTTTTCTTGTGTTTATGTGACTGTCCTCACAGTACCCACAGACCTCTGTTCCTTGTGAGAATGAAGAGAAGTTTGCTAGCAACTTCACCAGCTGTTCACCAGCTTGCAATTAGAACCCATCTTTTCAGTGCAGAGGTTTGAATGATGCTATAGAATGAAATACGAACATGTGGTTTCCTTCCAGAGGTTAATATGGGGTGGTTAAACTTTGGGCAACACAAAATTTTGTGTTTGATGGTATCGGATCTACCAAACCCCAATTTTCTCCAAATGAATACTGATGCTAATTTGGTGATCTTGATATATCTCTCCTGTCTGCCTCTCTCCTCTTCTCCTCTCTCTCTCCTTTCCCTCTTCCCCCCTCTCCCCCTCCCTCTCCCGCCCGTCTCCCCCCTCCCCCCTCTCTCCTCCTCTGCCTCTTTTGGTCTCTCCTCTCTGTCCCCTCTCCCCCATACCCTTCGTACTCTCTCTCTACCACCCCACCACTAACGCCTTTAAACCACAATTCATGTCAAAGGTTTTTGGATAAAATTGAACAAGACATATTAAAACAGTTATGACAGTTATAATTAAACAGTTATGACAGTTATGTCTTTACGGAATAAAGCAACAGGTTTAGTCCGTTAAGGTTTCTGATTTCATAGTGTGTCAGAAAAAGTGTCATATGTGTTCAGGTTTACGGATAACTTCCCATAGTAACTACCTCTTCATAGTTGTAAGTGGTTCCTACAATAGAATTAATGATTGAAATGTATTGTAAAGAGACTATAGGGAGAATTTCCAGAAAGAAAGCGCCCGCCCCCAATTTCTTTAAACCTAGGGTTTATTACCTATTTGGATGCTTACCAATTATTAGATCACCCCTGAAGTGAATAAGAGACGAATACCTGTCTATAATATTAATAAGATGATGCTTTAGTAGTTACTGTTTACTGTCGTGCACGACATAAAGTCAAAGTCATGGTTTTTCTATGGGGAACGTTATGATAGCAAGGCATTCAAAACAAGGTTTGCGGTTTTCTTGCACCTGTTTGTCCAATAACCTTCCAAACGTTCTTATAAAATTGGATCGAATGGAAGCCAATTGATTGCTCGTGCTATGAGTTGCAAACTATTGGCAGCAGCAGTCCGAGCCCAATCATTTTAAAACTCATAGGGAGACAAACCACTCAATTTGGGCATAAATCATCCAATTTTATGATTATCATGTTTCGGATCCAATATTTTCAACACTTGGACTCCTCAAACATGATAATCTCGATAGGTGGTCTACAACCGATCCAGTGAAATTTGAGAGAAATTTATATCCTAAAAAAATCTCCTCCTGTCACTTTAAACCTGTATATATTTAGTACCTTAAAGACAGGGGTAAAACCTATTAAAATATACTCAATCTCAAGGTTGTAGAAAAGTTGGAAATATTACTTGGATAACTTAATTGTTAATGCCGTCAAGAAAATTTTAAGGTAGGGAAAACGACAGTTCTTAAATAGTTTTTTTAAATAATAAAATATCAACAAATAGCACCTTGACCATAATTGGTATCTTCAACTGATCCACTTTAAGTGCACTTTTATTTGTGTATACATTAGCACTTATGGAGGCTTGTTGTGGAAGAGGCTGATCTGATAAGACAGCTAACTATCCTCAAAGACTACTTCTTATTGGGCAGAGGGGAACTCTTTCTAGCATTTATTGACCAATCACAGGCCTTGTTGAATACACCACCAATGAAGCACACAGAACATGGTAAGTGAAATAAGCATTTTAATGATTTCAGCGTATATAACTGAAATGTTTTGATTTTTGATGTGATATACTGCATATATTCACTGAGATCTGGTGGTGATCATGAACTCTTCTGTTTTGCCCCAGAGGGCATTTGAATCAATCCCATGATGCATAGCAATGTGTCTATACCGTACTGTACTAAACACATGTCAGTACTTAGGGATAAAAAGTGTTCAAAAAGATTAAGAACCACAAGACATTTCATAATCATGCGAAAAAAACTCCCTAAGTACTAACACTTTGTGGGCTAAAATGAGCATTAAAGTCACGGTTTTTATGCGTTAAGAATAGGATTTTTATGTGATCACATGACTCTATTGAGGTGAAATTTCCCAAACCTGGTGCATTGTGGGATTGACTCAATACACCCCCTGGTTTTGCCCCTAGTTCTATAGAAGACCATAAAATAAACCTGTGCTATTTCAATTTATTCAAACACTGTGTATTTTTGCACATTTCAGTTCCCATAGGGCCTCATTCTTCCACTTAAAATAATGGTATCACCTTGGTGTGTGTGTGTATGTGTGTGTGCGTATGCACACGTTAAAGGCACTTCACCTGATTACAAAATATATTTTTTCTCTGTTTCTTATAAAGGCCATCACCAACATACTTCCAAAATTTCATTTGAATCCAACATACCATTTTAATGTGAGCGTCGATTGTGTGTATTTACAATAGCCCATAGAGTACATACAAACCATTTTCCGGTTACCAAAAACAAACCGTATTTTAGCCTGTAGCATCATAATGGAAAAGTCAGTCCAAATATTTTGCAGATGAGATGAGAAAGCTATAATGGTACCAAAATCTCAGGTGTGATGGTGTGAAAGGTGCGGTCAAGGCTGAGGATCGGGTGGTGCCTCTTTAAGCATTCCTTTACAAATATGCCAGACAAGTGTAAACTATTAACCTTAATATAATTCTTCCTCATTGCATGTACTTGCTATTAGATGTGAACGTGGCTTTCAGCAGGCTGCACATAGTCCTCCATAGAAGATGATGCTACAACAACACTCTCACCAGTTTTCATCTTGATCTTTCAGACAAAGTTGCCTGCTAAAGGAACAGCCACAAAAGTAAGTGTAAAGCTTTAAGACAACTATTAAAGGTTTAGATTTTGAATATGCATGTTTCGGCTGTTATAATTTTGAATCCTCAAATATGGTTTAATTTCATTGATGTCATAATCCAAACCTGTTCAACCATTGAAAAAGACTACACGATGAGTGATTTTAATATCCAAAAAGTATCCATTTTTGATCATTTCTCACAGTTGTGGGTACACATGTGGGATAACAACATAGCTTTGGGGAATACGTGGATGATCTAGACACTTGCGGAAAATAGATCATATCTCATCAACAAGTTTTCAGCAACACACTCGATGGTTCAACAGAGTGGACTAAACCAAGAGTTTAGTTTTAAATCCAACCAATGCCAGGCCATCCAAGTGTGCTTCAAGCAGGTTCCCCTGCTCATGCTAACTTAAGTTTTCTGATGTTCCCCTCAATTTTGTTAACCAAACAAAATACTAGGCATCTGATACAAAATGATCTTAGATGGGATACCAATATCCAGGAATCATTAAAAAGGCAAATCAAAAACTTAACAATCTTGCTCCTTAAGAAATTCGGTTCTGTGATGAGAACTGATCACAGTATAAAGGGTTACCTATACCCCTCATGGAATACAGTGATGGTGTATGGCATTCTTCCATTTAGAGTAATCAGTCAAACGCTATAGAACAACTCCAAAGGCGCGCATGCAGTATTATTAGGTCAGCGATATCATCTTATTGCGGAGGCTGTCAGGTTTGTGGCCCTGATTTCTGGTGGGATCGAAGGGAAATCACTGTCGCAGGTTTGCCGAAGGGCTTTCCAATGCTAAGAAGGCACAGAACATCTTTCTTCCTCCATCCAGGATTGAAGCTCATGGCCGCAACCTTCGCAATGCGAACAAAATATCGCAGCTGCGGTTCAGAACTTTACGGTACCAAAATAGCCCATCCCTACTACATAAGGTTATTACAAGTTGGGTTATTATGCATGGCACGCCACAATATTTGAATCCTCCTTCTAATTGTGTTTTGGTGAAGGCAGTGAATTCTTGTTGTGGGTGGACCCTCTTTTGTTTATCGTTGATTGTTTTAATTAATAAAGTTTAGATTGAAAACTGTTATTTTATTTTTTATTAAATGTGGCCAAATTCTGAAATTTTAATAATGAGAGTTAAATTTTTGCTTGATCTTTATGATAAATAATCTGTTGTTCTTTACTGTAATAATGTGTAATTTGGCCTGTGGCCACAAGCATGTTTTAATGAAAAATGCTGAGATGAATGAAATGAAAAATGTTTATAAACTAACGTGGCAGTTTATAATTGGCATGATAGCCTGGGCATGAGAGCTTTCACTTGCAGTTTATCTATTTTTCAATGATTCCACAATGTGGTGATTGAGAACTTGCAGGACAGGTCGTGCAGCATCTTGAATGACATATTAAAGCATGGAATAATATTTAATTTATGATTGTATTTTCAGAGAGGACTCAAAAACTCAAGGTTAAGGTTAGCGTGAGACTGCTGAGTTGTTTAGGTTATGAACATACAATGGCCACGGCCACTCCATTACTCTTCAAGCAGACGCTTCTAGACAAGTAAGTATATATAAGCAGTTTTGTAATTATGGTCCTTTTAAGAGGGCCCTGGCGATAATAATAGCCTCGTCCCACAGAACCCCAGATTTTACGGAATTATTGGTCAAAATTTGGCATCTGAAGAAAGCTACTATGTTTTCATTTACCCTGTGAAATCTTAGGGATCTTAACGGATGTTTAGTTAGGATGTTATTGAGTGAAAATTAGTGCCCCATTTGGTGTATGTGACCATTGGTAATTTTAAATAGATTACAAAAATGCTTGTAAAAAGTACAAAAATCACATTTTTAGCACTCTTACATTCAAAACGGGTTGGGCTATTGGCTGTCCTTTATTGAGACAACACACCCCAGACCGTCCTAGCATTTTATTCCACCAACCGCCACACGAGGCACAGCGCTGAGGCCGTGAGGACACCGAGACGAAGAGAACACCATATGGCTCGCTTTAACGTCACAATTGTATTTCCCTGGTGCCAGCTAATATGTCAATCAACGTATGCGTCATGTAAGCACCGCCCCCAATTTAATCGATGAAAAATTTTCAGGATTACTTGTCAATATCGATGACGTCGCCCCGTCAACATTACCATATTTTTTTGCACGGGCCTAATTAGCATACGTTTCAAAACAGAATGTTCGCTCGACGAAGTTATGACAGCTCTGCGAGTGCGAGGAGTCCCTAGGTAGTGAGATGGCAGATGAGATGGGTATGTGTCGCCAAGCTCTGCGAAATAAAAGGCCCCCAGTAAAAGTTATGGCCTGCGCCGCCGCTTAATCAGGGAAATGTATTTGTGTAACGTTTCCACGCTCGTCTCTCCAAATCTGAGCACAGGCACGGTTGAGAACGACCAAAGAGAACAGACAGCCCAGCGGACCGAACAGAACACATGATAAAAAGAAAACCATTGAAGCATTTTCGCAGAGTAGACGTAGGTGAATCTCGGTTTCACAACCAACGGGAAAAGTGATTTGAACATTAATTACAGAGGAATCCTGCCCGAATCATGGCTTCATTGACACGCAAATGTGAGGTGTGGCGAAATTCAAAAGTAAGCCAGAAATGAAGGCCGGGTCATCCATGCCAATTTCAACAAAGCGAACACCAGGCACCTCATGGATTTTTCCTGTTTGGTGTATTGAAGATCTCATTGCAGAAACTGACATTGAAAATTTGCGCTCGTCCCTCTTTTCGTTTTCACGCCCCCGCAATTTTTAAATTTGAGGTGGGTCCCCTCCCCCACCTGTCCCGGTGTGAAATTCCTCTTCAGCGGGCCATAGTAAGACTCCCCCACCTCCGATCCCCTCCCCTGGAACCATTCCTGGCGAACCTTTTTGCTGCGCTTGCAACTCTGTGCCCCGCCCGCCCCTGCCCCTTGCCCCCCCCCTTTACCCTCCCGGGGGTCGCCCGGCTCCCCCCCCTCGGGCCCCTCCCGTTGGGGGGGGGGGGGGGGGGGGGGCCCCCCCTTTTCCCCCCCCCCCCGGGTGCCCACCAACGGCCCACCAGCGCGACTCTAACTTCCCCCTAATTGGGTCGACCTCCACGCGTCGAGAATGCTCGCTACAGCTTCCATCTCCCCTTGCTGTCCCCTTCTTCATCCTTCCCTCCGCTTCGTTGGCCGCGATCTAGCTGTCCGCCCACACCCCGGTGACAACCAACTGTACCCTGTGCCAAATGCCCCCCCCCGACGGACCCTACAACCACCAACTCACTCAGACACACCCCACCCCTGTCCAGACATTTGCACCATCTTCTGCTGACCTCTGTTGCGGGGGGTCATGGTGCCCTACTATTTGTGCACACTACTCAAGATTTCATTGTGGTGTCTCCTGTGTCTTCTCTAAGTAATGGTCTTCCCACTAACACACCCAACACAGCCGACCCACACTCTACACCTAGCCACCCCCAAACCCTAAAAAACCATCACCTCCACACACCACCACACCACGATCCGTAACTCAGCCTTTTGTAAAAAGGACAATTCCATTGAACACACAGGAACCTGAACTTTTAAACTGGGTATTAACTTGCCCAGTTCACTTGTTAACATATAATTCAATTAGAATCAATTAAAGGTATTAGAAATTCCTTTACCAAACCAAGACGCCAAGCGGAAATTTGGGTCCATACCTAGATCAGGTGCTAATAAGGTGATGATATTGTGATTTCAATTTCATTGGTCGCAAGTTCTACAAGGTCAACACTTGGATTCAAGTCTATTAATAACTGCACTTGACCTACCCAGGTTGCAAAGTTCCAGAATTTCTCCGGTGTACATTCACTGGGAACTTTGTCTGATATCGTTGCCGTTTAGATTCTGTGAAGCCTGTTTTTACCTACATATGGATTAGGACACCATGGTAACACTTTGCCACCCAACTTCAGCCAGGGGCCCCTCTTAACCATATTTCATAGCAGAATTGGTGCAAAAGTTGCCATTGATTTTTGGGGGTGGTCAAGTCAAGGTTCCTTTGGCCTTTTCTTTTTGCTTTTTGCACAGTAAGCTTTCCACTCAAGCCTGATCTACGTAAATCAGCTTGTCCGCATTGTAGTCTCACGATAAGCTTCCCCAGCCCCAATTTGGACGTTATATCCTTTCCTTTTTGCCTCGGGGCCCCCATGTATGTCTGCTGGTTTTTGGTTCAATTTTGCCCCCTGTTCTTTTCCATAGGGGCCCGGTGCTTTTTCTGTTCCCCCTCTTGCCCAATTGCCGCCCCACCGGTTCTCCCGACCTGCCCCGTTTGACGGCTCTGCGGGGTGTAGTTTAGTTCTTTCCTTCTGCCTCTGGCCTCTGGCATTTCCCCACGGTCCTGATTGTTTGAAACCCTCAAACCCCACCCCGCGATCCGCACCGCAACCCCCCACACCCCACCCAACCCAGAAACACCACCATGAGAAACCTCGATGTCCTAAAACCCCCTCTTGCTTTTTCTCAATTTTAAAATTGCTTTAGTGTGAAAACGAAAAGAGGTACAGGAGCTCAAATTTTCAGGATTTTAGTTTCAGAATATCTGTCATGCACTAAAAAAGGAAAGAAATCCATAAGGTGATGGTACACTCGATTTGTTGAATTGGGTGGAATATGACCCAGCCTAGTTTCACTAAATTATGCCGAGAATTTAGGGGGACACGCAACCTCCAGTCTAGACAAGAACTACCTCGGGAACAGAGACCATGACAAATTGACAAGGCACCTCCAACCTACTGCACAATTAAGGCTAACCCTTTCGGCCGAAAACATGGCATGGCTGATGATGCAATGAAAACTCTGGTACTCACTCACAACATCGTTCCACTGGGGCACAACGTTGACAGTCGAAGCGTAGCCTCCGTAAAACAACACCAACACAGTAAACACATTTAAACCCCGAGCTAAACGGATACAACACCCCCAAACAGAGCAACACCCAACAAGTAGCAGTACAATATTGACAAACACACACCCACAAAGAGACCACCGATCATGGCTCCCCGTGTCATACTCAGCACAGTACGTAGTTCTATCCAGGCTTGCTCGAATAATCCTACACCGGGATCTTACACGTGACAAAACGATGTAATTCCACAATGATTTTCACCGGGCCGTTTTCGCAGCAGCAACATTTTACATCCCAGCTGTATAATTCGCTTTGTTTTGACATCGGTAACAAAACGCCAAGAGCAAAGTGCTGGTTAACTTGATCAGTTCAATAAAATCGTTATTCTGGGAACTATTTTAAGTGAACGATGCTCATTGACCAATCCAGCAGATCGCTATAGTTTCGGAGACTGTGAAATCTCCGGAAATCCAAGTGACTCCACGTAACGACGACAGAAAGGGCGAATAGTTGCCGCAAACACCGCGCCCACACCGGTGGAATCTAATTAGGACGACTAGAGATCATAGAGCGGGTACCATGGAGGCCGATGACCCAGACCTTAACCCGCGCGGACTCACACAAATTACAATAAATAAATCAACGCCTTGATGAAAAACAAAACCACACCACCAAAAAAAGGCAGATAAATAAATAATCAAAGCCTGATGAAAGGCTAGATATTGGCACGAAACTTTACAGATGGATTTTGGGGTGAAGGTCATTCTATCAAGATGAAAAATTAGGTACTTTAAATCGAGTCAGCCCCTTTAAAAGTGATCCATGAATCTTGTCGTCAACCTCCTGACGTCCAAGCTCGCATGGTCAGTTTCGAAGATACCCTTATAGATGGATTAATCGCATTGTTATACCTCTGAGGACTCAGTCCTCTAAATATAATAAATAAAATTTTTAAAAATAAATAAACAAAAATTAGGAAAGGATACTACTGTATGCTGGAGCCCGGGGAGGGGGGTACGTAAGTGGAAACGGAGGTTACATATGTGCCGCCAACTTGGGTCAAATTTTCGCCTACTATAACAAAGGGTCGTTTTCCCACCAGGCTACTTTATATAAAGATGTCACTTTTGAGGTCATTGTTACTATATAAATGGGTCCTATTTTCAATTTTTGGTGCATTTTACTATGAAAAGGGTTCGATTTTTCAATTTTCGCTAAAATCACAATGAAAAATAGTTGATTTTCTGATTTTTGGAAAAAGTACTATTGAAAATGGCCGATTTTGCTAATATACATGGGTCAAAACTTTGGAACCAACTATATAAATGGGTCATAAGTATTGTACAATGTTGGTCATATAAACATGTGGTCGATTTTTACTTGGTGGACGCACACCCGTACCCATTTGGGTTGAGTACCCTTCCCCCCCCTGGGGCTTGGAGCTCAAAAGAACGTATAAATATGTCTTCTCAAAACAGCATCAGTCCCATGGTATTTTCAAGTGCTGGACAATTTAATGTGTTCCTATGAAGAACACCAGAAGTGTTCAGACTCCCTTGGCCTCCACCATCACGGTTTCAATGGTTTCTATCAGTTTTGGTCAAAATGTTTAGTTTGTTATCCCCTGCTTGAAAAGCAGTAGTAGGGGAATATGGCATTTCCGGGCAGGTCCGTGTTCCAGTTTGGGTAAGTTTTGTTTTTCACGTCGTGTTCGAATGTTTAAGTCCGATTTAGAGTTAAGTGCAATAGGGTTATTCATAGGATGTCAAAGTCATGACCGAGTTCAAAAGGAACTGAGTCATGTTCCTCTTGCCGGGGGTTGACGCAAGTTTACTTGCTGTTTATTTTTTTAATGTTGAATTAGAAATTGTTGCTTTCAACTCCCTGATAAAATGACTATGCTGACAGAAACATTTTTAATGCAGGCCAATTTGGTTGAAACATAAAAAAGTCCTAACAGTACACTAGATTAAGACAGGTGTTTTAGGAATTTGTTTATGTAACTGTGAGATAGGGTAGTATTTAGGTATCTGGTTAGGTTAATATTAAAGTTAGGCATACATTGGATTATGATAGATAGGGTTTGATATACAGTTTTAGTGTGCTATTTTTATTCATGTCACTTCAAGTTTTCGACAAGTTCTATTGATTCTGAGAGGGTGTCTTAGGACTATCCAGGAAAATCAATACAAACTTTTCTGTGGCATGGATTGCGGCAACATTTTTGCATGTCCTCACAAGAAGATTGCTTTCACTTATCAAAAGATTTAATCTGTTTCTATGTGAAATCAGTAAGTATCGATGAATTAAAGAGACAAGAGGACATTTCCAGAAAGGAAGCGCCCCAATTTTTGGAAAACCCAGGTTTTTTAGCATATTTGGAATGCTTACCAATGTATTATAATCCACACCTGAAGTGAATAAGCCCACATGCCTGTCATGTAATAAGATATTGCAATGAAAAGCGTGGTTTTCTTGGGGGGGGCCGATACGATAGCAAGGACAATTCAAACATGATTTGTGGTTTCTTGTGTCCAAACAAACCTTCCAAACAAGGCTCTGTAGGTGGTCTACAATGATCCAGTGCCATTTGAGAGAATTTGTATCTAAAAAAATCTCCTCCGGTCATGTAAAGAAAGGTGTGTATGGCATGTAATGAGTTACTGATCACTGCAGCCTCTCAAAGCGAAAGTGTGTCGGTGAATTATATGGATTGTAGTAAAAGCACCAAAATACCACGCTGCGATACATGCAAATTGAGCAAATCGGCATCATCTGCAAATAGTTAGGACACCATGGACGATTTCTCAAACATTAGATTTACTGAATTAACCGAAAAAGGGATCATGAAATCAGATTTATTTTATGGTTATTATAATGATTCTGAAGCTTTTATCTTCAATAACAGAACATTGCACTTTAAAATCTACTCCATTATCTCTTTTGGTGTTGTGTCGGCCTGCCTAAGGCAGGAAGGCACAAATAGGGATCACTCTGTCCACTGTGGTTGTTGATGTCTGTGTAACAAATGTTAACTTTGCCGTTAATATCTATACTTCATGGATTTAAACCAAACTTGAGTCATAGATGCAACCTGGGATTCCCTCATTTGCGATAAGGTCAAATGTGCACATACCAAGTTTCAAAGGTCATGTGAGGTCAAGTTGTAGATAGGCGAAAATGTAAAATGAACCTCAATGAAAAGAAGGTCAATTGGAACCATTATTATGTTTGTATGGGATACAAGTGTGGAAAATATTGGATCCAAAACATAATAATTTGATAAATGGATGATTCACCAATATTTATTGGTCTCTGCTTATAAGTTTAAATCTGTTGGGTCG
>JAMKCH010038459.1:0-20281 GCA_023653785.1 Ophioderma brevispina | reverse complement strand
AATGTCAGCCAGTTTTGATATCTGCTCGCTGGAGGCGCCATTCTCATAAGTGACAGGAATGCGGAATTCACCGGCGTCCTCGTAGCCATTCGGTACAATGCCGTGAAACATCTGATCATGTTCAACAAGAGTGGTCGGACCATCCTCTGTAGGCAAATCAAAATAGAATTTATTGTGTTTTTTATTTTGTTTTGCTGTTGTTGTTGTTGTTTTAGGATATCGATGAAACTCTGAAAATGACATTTTATCTTTATGTACACGTGTGTACATGAATGTATCTCCTAACAGTCTGATCAGCATTAACAACGACCAGAACTGTGAGGCGACAATAAAGGACGAAATATATACAATTAAGCGTATCAAAATGCAGTGTTAGTGAAATGGAGGACACCTTTTTGAGTGGTAAAATTTCATAGTTAATAGTTAAAATGCATACATATAAAACCCAGGACATGGTCAATATGTCGAAAAGAAAACAAAGGCAATCACCAACACAGGGTAGACGATAGACATTACACAGAAACAACCAAATTCATATACAATCATGAACATTTACATAAAAACATTTAAAAAAATGATCAAGCACCATAATTTTGTGGTAGTTAATATTGTCCCAAACAGGTTTCATTCAACTAATCCAGATCGCGTAAGAACCAGCGTTCGAAATAGCGGTTGTCCGGACAACCGCAAATCAGCACCGGACAACCAAAAATGATACTACAGTTGTCCGGCGGACAACCATAAAATCTAGAGCCATGCTCTCTTTTGATACGCCGCAATTCATCAATCTGACACAGCCGATAAATTGTCACGCATGAGATATACTATCATTTCACTTTATCATGGATATTATATACAGAAAGTTGTTTCAAAATACGGACAACCAAAAGTTTTGGCGGACAACCAAAAATTGCAACCTGGTTGTCCGTGGGACAACCACTTATGTTTCCTTAATTCGAACGCTGGTAAGAACCCAGTAAACACAAACAAACCTACTCTATAGAAGCTGTACAAGGTTTTCACGCATGCGTAAATCGACTCTAGTCACCGACGGTACTTCACACCTGTGTAGTACATTCCTATTTATGCAAATCCAGAAGGCTTTCGGCTATTTATAGCGCTCGATCAAGCCACGGATGACTGACCTAAGTTTAAATGAACCGCGTTGCAGTACACTGTAAAAAAATTACAGTGCAATTTACAGGAAAATACTGTAAAAACTTCCCAAAACTTACAGTATTTGGCTGTAATTTGGAAATACAGGAAAATACTGTAAATTTTATGTCCAATTTTCCAGGCCTATAATGACAAAATCTAAAAGTGAAGACTTTATTCGATATTTATTGGGTAACAACAACATTATACACTTCTATGAATTTTTCAATTATACCATTAAGTACTAAAATATACAGGGGAAAATACTGTGAATTTTACAGGAAAATACTGGCAGCAATTCTGCCAACAAAACCCCGTAAAAATATAGCTTTTCATTCAAATTTACTGTATATTTTACAGTTTGATGTAAGAGAGTTTACAAACAAACTGTAAACTTTACAGTATAGCACTTGGTAAAAAATTGTGGATAGGCCTACACTTAGGGTGTTCGTCCAGTGCTTTTTATTTCCAAACAGTCACAATCTCTGATACTCACCAAAATATATATGTTTTTAAGCGTTTGGACTAATAATTTTTACAGTATACTGTACAACAGTTATTACGGTAATTGGGCAGAATTGCTGCCAGGATTTTACTTGTAAAATTTACGTATTTTATTTTTAAGTGTATACACACAACCGAATGCACAGTAAATCTGTGTGTGTAAATATTATATGAAACAAATAATAAAACATTCCATGGCATTCAATTCATATTGGTTCCACTGCGACATAGTCATTGCATATTTGCAATGGCACGTAGTAAACGTAAATGCACCACTACTAGATGAGACGGTTTGTGTTCAGAAGTGATCCAAAGTGACACCAACAAATAGTACATCTTCGCTAGTCAAATTTATATTGGCATTTAATCTATGATATTTAGAGAGTACTTTGTGAACCTCAATTTCTAGGATGACTCATACCGCAACGTACTTTACCCAAAACAAAACAACACCAATCACAAACGGAAAGGTATTGACCGTTTCATTATAACGAACGAATCTGGGGCGTTATGAAGTGTTAGAGTGTAACAAGGAATTGTACCGCCAGAGGAAGTCATATCTTCGAGCGCATCTACACCGTACTATTCATTCATAATAATACGAAACAACCATGCTCCAGCTTATCAAGCGCATTACACAATTAAGTCTCAATGCGCTGCAGAAACACACTGTAAAGGTATGAAGTACATTAACTACCCAACACAAACAAATTAAAGTACCACATGTGGGTAACCAGAATGGAGATGAAATACCTTAGGTAATGTTTAAACCGTAAGTTTTGACAGACAGCATTTGAAATTGGTCACAGTCTGAGTGTGAAATTTTTATTCCATAAGGAATAGATGTTCAATAGTTTAGCTGCAGCAGAAGAAAAGCACGACGACCAGAAGATTGAGTTTGAGCGTTGATGGGATGAGACGGACCATCGACATAGGGGAGAGAGCGTGTGGCTTTGTATTCATGAATGTAGTTCTGAAGATAGATTAGTGTGGGTGGTGCTGTATTACGTAGAATGTTCCTGCTAAAATTGATTTTGTGTGTTTGGGTTTTTCACCTAGGGCCTAAACTGTCAGAAATGATTGGGTGCAAATTGTCGGATCGCCCCCTTCTTCAAGGGGGGAAATGTTGAGTACAGGGAAAATTTACAAATCGAGTCAATGAGTTTTATTTACACTAACGCGTTCGTCTTCACATAGGGTAGAAAAAAAGTTATATTTGCAGGTTCCACCGTTAGTTAGTTACAGCAGTATAGCCCCCATATTGGTTCAAGGTACCCTCGGGGGGTACATGCTTCCGATGTTGTTGAAAGTGGGTTGTCAATCATTCTGTGTCATAATTGAAACAACAGGAACTTGCTTTTTAACTGATTTAGGTGATATCACCATTGAAAATCCAGGGGAAATTTGTTGACCCCTATAGACCACGTAGACACTGGCGACATTTTGCTATGTAATTAGCAACCAAATGTCACAATGTCAAATAATTACAGGTTTTGATACTGTGAGACAAATACAAACAACTTATCACCAGTTTCAACAAAAATCTGAGCATTGGGTAATTTACCGCAGGATGACATTGAACCATTAAGGGGCTTAGCGCTTTAACTAAAGGTCGGAAACTAGGCAAATATAGACTTTTCTAATCCTTATAAGGAGACGAACAGATCAATTTACATTACAAAACCCATTTGAACCCGATTGTTAAATTTTTCCCTGTAGGAACCCCCCCCCCCCCTTGAGGAAGGGGAAGCAGGGGCCAGGGGGGGCTGAGGATGACAAGACGCTCTCACTGTTTCCCGCACACAAAAAGGTCAGTGGGGGTGACAGGGCTTTCAGCAATCAATGCGGCCCTAGCCTATGGAAATCTTGCCTATCTCTGTTCGCCACTCCAAAGTCATTGGGTACTTTTTTAAGAGAGGAGAGCTCAAATTTCATCTATTCCAAAGAGTTGGATCGTGTGTGCTAAATTAGTTTTTTAGTTATTGCCTCACATGATATTTAATTGTGCAGCGGTTTTCTTTTTATTTTCTAGTTTGATTCGTTAAGTACTATCTCATGGTTCATTGTTTACAATACTGTTGTATTACTAGGTTTAGGCTGAATAGTAATTACTCTTTTTTGTAAAGCGCTGTGACCTTGTTTTGAGAAGGCGCTATATCCAATGCGTTATATCTGTATGTATTTGTATAAAGCAGTCCGAAAATTTTGCACCCCATCATTTTCTGATGTTGGTCACTAGAATAAAAACAGCCAGAAAATCAACTTTTTAGCAACCAAATCTACGGGAGCGTTTCATTGACATTACCAAACCCACACTATATCGGTGCAAGTCCATGTAAAGCTTTGTAAGTAAGGAGAAGAATCGGTACCATGATGCGAGATTTGATGGGTAGCCAGTGTAAATCGCGGATAATTGGAGAGATATGATCCCGAACTTTTGTGAGAGTAAACAAGTCTTGCGGCAGGGCGCAGAGCTTCTGTATGCGTTGACAGCTTAGCATGGGATCGGAAGACCATAAAGCAGGGAATTACAAGAGTTTAAACGGCAAGTTCCACATGCTGAAAGTTTAACAGTAGTTTGCTGGTCAAGAAATACCCTGATTTTGTGATTTTGGGTGGCATGAGAAGCAGAACGACAAATTTGTTGCTGATGTGAATCCAGTAAAGATCATTTTCAAAAAAGGAATACCAGATTGCGTGGATTGAAGATGGGTCATTTTGCATCCCCAATACAACAGATGAAATACAATCTCGGGATATGAGCGAGATTTGTCTCTGGAGAACTTCTGTTTTGTCTTCATTTAATGTAAGATGATTGGCGTTGACCAGTTTTTAATTATCCTGACACACCGTTCCAATTTGAAATTTTAGACGATTTATCATTCATCTTTAAAATAGCATAAACATGTGCGTAATCAGAATAAAATCATTCGGCTTATTCCATGAGGCATAATTGTAATTTCCAAGGGTGGTGAGTAAATAGTGAAACTTAACAGGGCCAACAACAGAGCCGTGAGGGTACACCCTCATCAAGAATGTGAACAGGAGTTCGTCTGCCATCTATAACAATACATTGCGAACGATTTGCGAACGAAATATGACTGACCCTATTTAAAGCAGATTCAGTTATGCCAAACTTATCAGAGAGGCGTTGGGGAAGAAGATGTCGTGGTTAATAGTGTCAAATGCGGCTGAATATCCAAAAGAAAATCAAAAATGGCCTCTGCCTTTTTCCAGTTCTTCATTTATCAGCATGCAAGTAGCAATCATTATAAAAGTTGTTGTATTAAAAGGGAGCAGGGGGGGGGAGAACATTGAACATGATATGCCTATAGATACCTTCCTTGAGTCAAACTCACAGAGCAATTATTAAAAACATGAGACATCAAAACCCTTTAGGTTTCATGAGTAGTAACCAGCCATTTTTTTAATATCATTGTATGAATTGATCGAGAGACACGAAACTGTAAGTAAGATCGTGGGAGTCATGAGAAGGTAGCGCATGACACAGGAATAATTCAGCACAGATTCTCAGTTTGAACTCATTGCAATTAATTTTTGTTCAGTGAGTAAACTGCGCAGCGTTCGGAGTATGCGCAGTTTACACACGAATAAAAAGTATCCCGGATTGTACGGTCCCAGCGCTACTTCTGACTTCATAACGGTAAAATAACCTCAAGTACAGAAGTTATTGATGTTTTCGTTATTAGATTTAAAGAAGTTCACTTGTAGTTAAAAGCAAGTTACTTTCTTACTAGATTCTTAAACAATTAGAGTTTAATACGGGAAAGCCCAAAACAAGCACGGTAACGGTATTATATAGTTTTATAAGAAAATTATGAGTTTATTTTTCCTTTACTGGTGGGTATCAAACAGATTGTGCCAAATGACCAGTGTCTTGTGCTATAAAAAAAAAAAAACGTATTGATTGTGTTACAGTAGGGTGAATCAATGAATGGGTGAATGAAGGAATACGTTGTTTACTGCATTAGAGTTTTATGAATAAAGTGTGAGCGCAGGATTAACAGTTCTACATCATACAGTGGATACTCACAGTGGATACTTAAATTAAGCATCATCATGATTGGATTATCTGACCTAGATAAGGCTGGTGTTATCATGTGTTATTGGCCAACATGAAACTGGTGTGAAGTTTGGCATCTGGACTTAATGAAACGAAAGTTCCTTGAAACAGGAGGATGTGGTGTTGGCTGAAGAGATCGATTGAAGAGGAAGTCACATTGTCTCAGAAGATGGACAAGAACAAGCTGCAGAACTTTAGCCACATGCATAGGTAAGAAGGGGAGGAAACAATCTTGAGAGAAGAGTACCCTGCAAGGTAATATGGAGGGCCGACTCAAGCGAGGAATGCAGAAAATGCGATGGACAGATGGAATATCACATTCACGGATATTGGTACAGCCTATAGATGTGCTCAGGACAGAAGAAGTTGGAATAAGGTCATCAAGAGGGTCAAAAAGAATCAGTCATGACCCATAGGACAACGACGATGACAAATTCCTTATTCCTGTATAGTGTGCATGTGTTTATTCTACTGGAAACAACTAATGGCAAATTTGGTACATTCTGTTAGAGACCTTTTTGTAGGCCTAAGTAGTTACATACCATTGGACATGTCGCAATAAACTACGAATGGCGATAACCCTTGACCAGGACCGTCAGGATCAATCTTGTATTCCCCGTCAATGGAGTAGCCGGCAAGTCTTAATTCATAGCATGATCGCAGTACTGGAACCACGTCTTGCGATACAACAGCTGATAGAGGCAAATAAAAACAAATATGTTAAAGAAGTTAAGTTTGTCGTAAAGCAATTAAAAGAGAACCTGCGCAAATAATTGTCAAATGTGGTAATACACCATTTCTGTAATAAAAAAAAATATGAAGCCTATTATAAACGCAACAAACTTAGGTAAAATTTTCATTTACTTTAAAGAGACATAGCACATTGGAAAAATAGTGCACCCTCTATATTTTTTAAATTGATATTTTAGCATGGTTATAAAGCTTTTTTATACATTAGCCCTCACCTGAAATTATTTAGCCCAAATAAGCGCGCTTATGGGTAAACAGAACGATTTTATAATAATGTCGCCGGCGACATTAATTTAGCAGACGACGCGGAAATGGCGTGTAACACAAGAAAACACACGCCAGAGTTGATTCTGACGGCATGCTCCTTGTTTGACTGGTCTGTTACCTTTGGGATTTTAATATCAATGAGTACGAGTCTATGATATTCATGTAATAGATACATTTGATTAAAGTTGCGGCAAACTTAAAAGTTAGCCTACAAATTACCTGGATATCATTAGCATCTTATTGATGTCTCTATCTGCTTTTGGTTATTGATGTTATTTTTATGTGAAAAATATATCTCAATTCTTCCAATGGCCTAGACTATCATTTGCGAGCAAATTGAAATATTTCATATTTCTGAAAACGTGCCAGTGCCGCTTTAAATCAAATTCAATCAGTCTATTTCACACATCGGCTTTCATGAATATAAATTGCAAGTAATGTCGATGTAATATTATGAAATTTATGCACTTGTCTTAAGGGACGAGCGTAAGAAAAGAAAACTATTAGCAAACGCCGGAGGAAAAAAATAAAACTAAACTGGTCTCATTTTTAACGTAACTCCTTTTCATTCAGAACTCGTAGGTGGGTTGTTTTGGAGCGGACTAAATGATGCGAATGCTGGCTTTCCAAAAGACAGAGTTAACTCTATAATTTCCGTTTTAGTTTCCTGTATTGCTGAATGAAAGTAGTAATCTTAGACAGCGAACAAAAATAAGTAAAATAATTATGCAATATCTCACCCGGCCTTTTGTATGGGAAATCTTTTACTGATTAGAAGATAACTTCAATATTTAAAGGTATTGGAAAAACGTTTCAGTCCCGGTTTCAGTGTCTTTGTTTTCTATACCGCGTGCCCCCCCCCCAAAAAAAAATGATATACAAACAAGAGAGTCCATACCTTTAAAAATAATGAAATTGCTTTATTGACATTCAAGTATTTTAAAGGTTAATATCTGACGTTGCTTGGTAAAAATGCGACAATGTGCAAGCATGTTGTAAACCATTTTTACAGATTTGGATGGAAACCGCAACTTCGCGCTAACTTCGAAAACACTTGGAAGTTGGAACTACCACTATCCTTCGCCTTCCTTCCATCAAGCAGCGAGGGAACCTGAAGCACAATTATTTTGTTACATTGATCCTATCAATATTACATCACAGGAAGGGAATAGTTCTCACTAATGTAAGTGTTCCAAGATAAGATTTTTTTCAAGGATTGCAGTCATCCCATCGAATCAACCTAACGTTCCATTGGGGCTTCAACACCAAATCATGGAGTTACCCTCCTCTAAACCAATAATTTTCTAAACATCTTCATTGCATACCGAAGCACATCGGAGTAAGGAACCCAAGATCCCCCCTCCTTGCCTTAAGACTTGATTACACTTGACACGGGGTAGCATCTTGCAAAGGGGACACATTGCATGTCATCAAGAATTTAATTACCGAAGATCCAAACAACAGAGTTCACATATTCAAGTTATCAAAATGAAATCACAATTGAAAGCGTTAGTTAGCCTTTATTTAGCTTAAATAAACAAGGATTGTGGTTTTGGACCAAACACAATGCATAAACCAAAATCGCTGAATTCAATACAAACGTAAGTGCTTTTACTCATTTTACAGGAAGAACATATTGTGTTCTTTGGCTTCTATAGGTGGTGTGTCAATAATATATCATTTAATGTAAGATGAATGTATTTGGATGATATAAATCAGTAATTTCCTCCTTGAAAGGCGTATTAAATATTAGTTACAAAGAAAGAGACCGTAAGTGAAATCATATTTTCTTGTTAATGCAAGACCAACGTAAATTCCACTTACTTTGGGTCTTGCACTGAAAATGTGTTAATGCAAGACCAACGTAAGAGGCACTTATGTTTGGTCTTGCACTGAAAGGGGTACTATGTTAATGCAAGACCAACCTAGTCCCACTTACGTTTGGTCGTGCACCTGAAAAAGTGGGAACTGTTCAATGCACGACCAACGTAAGTGCCCCCAGCTTACGTTGGTCTTGCATTAAGCGGAAAAGGCGCATTGCACAATACGGTTATCTTCATCTATAATCATCTAATTTTAAAAAAATTGATCGCTTACATATCTTCACAAATATTTACCATTATGCGCCCCGCATAACCTCCCTTTCAAAATTCACCAAAAACTCCAATTTCGACAAAAATGTCACTTACGTTGGTCTTACGAATGGTAATCTAGTGTTTCAAGGCTTGGACTCTAAGAATACACTAATGTAAACACATATGTCATAAATTGGACAGTTTAACTTAATCCCATAATCGGTTAAAAAAACGTGTCTGACACGCCTTCACTTCAAATATGTTCCCAAAAACAGATTTATCTGATTTGTCACAAAGTAGGTCACTAAATACAATTTCTTGCTTAACGATTTAAGGAAACATTTGTGTTTTACCGTGCCGTTATCGGCTCTCGCACTTTTGTCTCCATTTTGAGACACACGGTATTTTTTGCGTTATTACAGCTGGATGATTCGAAGGCTTACTTGACCCCCAATCACTCCGTAAAGTGATTTATTGTATGATCTATCGTCACATATAAAATGAAATATCCCTAACTAAAACGTACCAGATGGTTTCCATTGCCCTGTGGAGGTTTCCTCCTTGCGAAAAAATCTAGATTTGTTCCGACAAATGTACACACCTGTACAGCACTCAATGGAAGCTACCATGGTTATTCCCTGTGTATATTTCATTACAACGCCGCATGCATAATCCGAACAGAAGCCAGCGAAAATATAGCACGTGACTTCACATGCAAGTTGGCCACAAGCCTCAAACCTGTGTTACTTCCGTTGAGCACACAAATGATATGAGCGAAGGTCCGTTTAGAATTTTTATTGCAAAAAAACTACACTTTTAAACCTCAGTGATTTGAGAAAAAATCTAAAGGGTGTTTTAGATATCATTTTGTGATTAACAAAGGTTTTTAGTTGGTCTAACACTAACAATCCATGAAAACGTCGACATTTTAAAAGGTGTCCGCTTAATATTTATAGTTTTTATCGCAGTCGCACTACTCAACTCTACGTACTTTTTAATGTACCGAGTAGCGCTTCTTCGGTTGTATATGAAAGTTTTTCCTAATTTTTTTTCAAAACATATTTTCTCAAGATCCCAGGCCATTTTATAAAATTAGCACAAATGTAATGCCATTTTGATAAATTTATTATTTAAGGAAAACGTTAAATAAAGCTGTTGTTTTTAATTTAAATGTTAAATAAACGCAATAAGTCTTTCATACAAGTCCAGAACTTGACTCACCACCGATTCATCTTTCAATTTGGTGTGGTGGAAAGACTAAACATGGCTTGTGCAAAACGTAGAGCGTAAATAATAACATGGCGGCTTCGTTAAAATCGTCACTGCTTCGAAAGTTAAGCATGAAATGGTGTTTTCTTCGCAAGAATAATCCATTAAACCATCTGGTACGTCATATTTAGGGTATTCATTATACTATATATATATATGTGCCGATAGATTCATACCAACAAATCCCTTACGTAAACGAATGTCTTACAGATAACGCACTTTATACAAACACAAAAATACCACAAAATAGATAACCAATTTAGTCCAGCTATAGAATTCAATGGGATTTATAAAAATCGCATTAGTGTGAAATAATTCAAGCGAGCGTCTTGACCAAGACTTAAGGTTCTTGTGTGTTCAATAGTTCTTATACAAATTAAAAAACATAAAAAGTCCTGGGATTCATTTTTTTTATTCACAGCCCCTTTGACGCCAAAACTGTACATTACTCGATTTTGGTAGTCACGGGACAGGGTTGTCTCAGAAAGAAGTTACCCTCCAGAGAAAACGATCATTTTTTACTTACTTAATTCAATTGATCCTTGTTTTTTTTGGCTTTATATTATGAAAATATATACTCTTTGAACATATGGTGAATGAAAACCGAGAAGGAAACCGGTTGAATGAAAAAAATAACCAAACAATACTATTTCCCTAAAACTGATGCCAAAATTACTTTGTCCACGGCTACCAAATAGCAGAGTAAGAAACATGTACAGTGTAATTCTTATGGATGGGCACACATAAGTCCTACATTTAATTAATGTGTTCGCATGTAATGCCTAAAGGAAACATTCACTTAATTTGTTCTGCAGAATTAAGTGACCTATTCCCCGCACTTGTTCTCCCATCATAATTCAGATATTGAATTGGTTTTTTTAAAGCGCACTTTACAAATAATTGCATTGGGCGCAACATAACGCGTACAAATGGCAGATTTCACTGTTAAAAATTTCCGTAAATTAAGAAAAACAGATTTCCGTAAATTTACGGAAAAATTGTTGTAGAAACACATTAAAAATAAAAACAAAAAACATAAAAAAAGCTAAAAAATGTTAATTACGGAAATATTTCAAAAATTTCTGGCAGCAATATTTCCGGACCCTTTTTTTTTTTTTCGTTAATTTTAAATTACGAAAAATTCTGTTAAAATACACATTTTTTCGTAATATGAGACAAATTTCTGTAAATTTACGTCAAAGTTCCGTTAATTGACAGAAATTTCTGTAAATTTACACTAAAACTGTCTGGAAATACTGCTGCCAGAAATTTCCGTAAATTTTTTTTTTAACGGTAGAAATGTTTCTTTGGTACTAAAATTGTGCAATTTCTAATTTCGATAGGAACAAATACGAAATTCAGCGTGGTTTTACATTGAATATAAGCAATTCAAAATCACAATTTTTATCTATTTAAGACATTCTGAGACCATAATACAGGAAGAAATCTATGAGTGTTAATCTATTTTGAAATTACTAATATTACACAATATTTTGTGCTCAAACTCATTTAAGGGGACCTACGACCTAGGCAGCTAAAGGCAATTCTCTATTAAAGTGTTCAAGTTTGGGTCTCCAAAATGACCAAATCCATCAACATTAAGGATACTGAAAATCCTTGAAAATCGTAAACTTTAATATTTGCAAACACGGAACATGCATGGGTGATCTTACCAAATATATCCGATTTTTAGTAGATTGCCTAACGTTAAACAATTAAGTAACGTATATGGGTAACGTATCTTGCCGGCCTTGTCTAGTCGTGCTGATCTTGATTAAAGTACGTGCTTCACCGAATTAGTCTCTATACCTTATCAGGTATACCATCATAAAAAGCCTGGTGTAGTATTCGACTTTATGGATCACGGTGTTTAGCAAGGGCGTAGCAGGACGGGATGCGGAAACGTATCTGGCGCGGTAATGAACGTAACATGAGGGATTTCTTTATTACTAGGGCTGGAAATTGTTACCCTTTAAAACCAGATTTTATGCAAAACATGTATAGATATAATATAACATTGAAATCTTCTCGATTTATCACATATTGCTACATTGGTATTCCGTTATTTTTAGCAATTTTGTATCCATCGAATTATGGTAACGTATTTGTCTGCAATATTGGCGACAAACTCTCAGAGAACTCTTGCGAAAACTGTAATAATCCAAGATATCATGTTTTCAACTTAATAATTAGGGCACAATAGAGGCTGATAAAAATGCAATGTAATCTGTGATATGCGCTCTTGTGTAACGAAAAGGGACACATTGTTCAAGGACAGGAGGAGATTTTTTAGGATACGAATTCTTCAAATGCACAGGAATAAACAGAATCGATTGTAGACCACCTACCCAAGAACGTGCCGAGGTTTATTGGACAAACAAGTACAAAAGAAAACAGCCCAAACACTGTTTTAAATTGCTGCCTAACGTAATTGTCCCCATAGTAGACACCCGTGCTTTGACTTTCGGTCGTGCAACGTACAGAAAGTACTAAATCATCATATTATTACATAAAGACGGCCCGCGTTTTTCGGCTTATTCACTTCAGGTGTGATCTAATACATTGGAAGCATTCCAAATATGCCAAAAACAACCGGGTTCGAAAAAAAAAATGGGGGCGCTTCTTCTGGAAATCTCCTCATGTCTCTTTAAAGAACGGATTTGGGCTGGCGACATTGTGAAAAGCAAGAAAGGAATTATGCATCATCAGACTTATTGCTTGATACTTTCTCAGCCGCTTACAACTTCTCGTCCAGAACACTTTAAACACAAATCCCAGTATAATTTATATCAAAAAAAATCCATTCTTAAAGGGCCAAAAACAAGCTTTAAACTGGGCATGACTGTTAGCGCGACACTAAAAAAAACACTTTTTGGAAACACTTTCTCGGAGAATGACCTTCAATAGAGTCGAAGGCACAGTTGGAAAAGGAATGGCTGTACACGCAAATGCTGTGTCAACAAACTTATAAAAAACACGTGGACATCAGCGGTTTCCTAAATCGCCTGAATAGTAATGATGAGAAGGAAGTTTAAAAAATGAATATTCTGTTCTCATTAGTTTTGGAGGCGATGTGTTGATACCGAAAAAGAAAATGAGGGTTGGCGAATGAAGTGTGTAAACTCACACAGAGTCCATTGTTTAAACCTGGTTTTAAGTTGAATGGTTTGACCGAGTAGATGAGAATTCTTATTGTAAAGTATGCATGAAGTACACGATTTCTTTAACGTGTTATTCTGGGAAATTCGTAGAATTTTTTAAATGCAAACCATGTACCAGTTGAGGGTAGCCACTTTATATATAGCTCCTGTCCGTGGCGACAATTTCTTGTCGACCATTGGGGGGGATGGGGGATTGATGAAAATTTTTGAATGATGGAACTGGAGAGTGTGCTGAAAAGACCATCTAGCACATGTGCTCGCGAAGCGCGCTAAAAAAAAAAATTTGCCATTTAGCAAGCTAAAAAAATCGCTAAATGTAATTGTAATTCAAACAAACATTGGCGCGAGCGCGCGAAAATTTGGGCCGTTTTTAAACTATTATGTTAAAAATGATGTTTGTTGGCCAAAAACCACATGAAGTACGGGCATCACATTTGGGGGGATGATCGTATGACTATCCCCCTCATGAAATATGGGGGGATATATCCCCCCATCCCCCCCCGGATTTACGCCTATCTTCCTTGTCATAAACCACAAAGTTTTTTGGTATGCTGGAAACATGAAATCAGTTGGATCTTAGTTTGACAAAATGCCAAAATCTAGGGGTGTTTGGCTGTAAAAATATAAGTTTGAGCATTCCATATTGAAGGGTCAGTGGTTTGCAGAATTATCTTTGATGCAGGTGTAATTTCAAAGAAGCAATAGAGTTCTAAACACGGTACCCTTGTTTGAAGGCAGAGCCTAGATCTAGAATGTACAAATGGTTGATATGGAAGTACACGTTTTAGCAAACCATTTACACACAATGAACTATCCTAATTATTGTTTTTTTACAAATGTTACAAACTTAAACAATGTAAGTATAAAATGTAAACCATTTACTACCTGTCAGCAACGTAAATGCTAATGCTATCAATCCTCGTCCACAGATTCCCCTTCCCCATGTTTAAAGTCAGGGACTTTCAATTTTTTTTATAATATCTCCAAAGTCAAATTCAATTTCGATAACCTTCAATGTTCAGCAACACGTGCGCTTCACCACGGAGTATGTCTGTTTGTTGGACATAGTGATACTTATGTAGTCTTGTCTCCACCTGTCTTCATTAATCTAAACCAAGCCAATTAACTTCACATCCTGACACTTCCAACTTTGGGCGGGGAAGCAAAATACCAACTTATCGAGCTTATTGCCTCACAATACGAGTGTGAAGGACTTCCTTGTTTTGTCTAGTTGTGCGTTTACTTGGGGTGGACAATACTTATCCGTCCTTATCAATAGTTATCAGTGGGCTCTTACATTGATTCACACCCTTCCCACTGCAAAGGGTCGTCATGATCGGGGGGGTGTTGGTGTGTGGCCGGGGGCAAAGACGAAGCGTTCGCAGGCACACACGCACAACACACACAACACACTCAAATTTTCCACACCCTCCCATCGCCCGCGCGCATTCGTGCGATAATTTGCACACAAACGTTTTATGTACGATCAGGGGACGAGGCTGTGGATCTCGAAATGCCCCTTTTAACCAACATTTAAGATAATTATACACAGATGGTGTATTTTTGGTCCAACCTACATGCGAAAAGTTTTGGGAAATTTCACACCCACAATGATCCCACATAAATACTGTTCTTAACCGCTAAAAAACACACGACTCATTTACAACTTTTTAATAAACTACTGCTCACGGTACTTAAAACAAAATCGTGGTTTTTTTTGCAGTATACAATAATGCTTGTCCTATACTAACACGTGTGAAATAACTAAGTCACTCAATCGAAGCACCTCATAATAGAACATCACACCTGTTATAAAATTCCGTAGCCGGAATTTGTGTTATACCAATATCACTATTGCATTGGTATATACGTGGCATAAATGTTACGTGGCGGAAACTCAAAATTTCGATACATCTCTAACTTGTTGAATTGTATTGTAGGTGGCATCTTTAGTTTGCTAGATGATCTTTAAAATACTACTCAAAAAATTTACATTTCTAAATCTCTGAGTCAGCCTTTAAGGATTCTTTTTCATCAAGAGTTATGAAATGTGGCCCTTAAAAAAAACCTCTTGAACCCTTATTTCCTTAAAGTTCTAACATGACGTTTAGTAGTACAGTTGCATTGCATTATGGCTTGGTCAAAATTCCTCTAGATGTCACTGTAATAGGTGGGACAGCTTTGCCCTTAGGTTTGTAGATTATTGGCATGAAGATACATGTGATGTAATGCTCTACAAATGACTCCTGTTGCTTGTGAGAATATTTGGGTGGGGGTGGGTGCAATTGTTGGAACAGCGTTCTAATTTGATGTATTCGAACGCGTAATGTGTACTTTTCTTTTTCTGGCGAGATTATTTTGTTGCTGCTTTTAGATATTGTGATTTAGGTCGTTATCGTATGTGATAATAACCACTATGTATATTCATACTTTTACAGATCTATATTTTCTATAATTAAACAAAACCATCAGCAATATTGTTTTGAAAGGGCGCCCCAATTTTCAAAACCACTTTAGATATTTTGCCCCAGTTGCATTGGTAATTGTTAGTAACTAATACCTGTGAATGGTAAAGCTCGCAAACGTTTTATCGTGTCAAAAGAAGGAATTTTGGTCTTAGCAAATTAATATTTGGGATCCCGATAATAATTCAACGCTGCTGGTTAACGTCCCGTTCAAATGAAACACGCTGGAAATTGCGCCAGTACGTGTCTATTCCTCATCCATTATTTGTTATTGGTTTCACAGGTAAGTTAATGTCCATCATTTTAGTGAGGTGTCACTATGGACCGGACATAATTTTGGGCGTTTCCAGCTCGCCGTTAATACAAAAGCGATATGCCCGATTCCTAAGTACAAAATCGCTTCTTTAGGACAGAGATACGCACTTTTTGAGCATTACCATTCGCAGGTTTAGTTACTAGAAAATTTACCAAACACTGTGCCAAATTTTGGAAAATTGGGGGAGCTCTACAGAAACATGTGCTTGGTATTGCTTAATGGAGCTGAGTAGACGAGGTCTAATGGTAAGAGAGAGCTTGCCTAATGGACCCAAGGGTCCCCGGTTCCAAAATCGCAGCGTGGGCTATTCTTATAATCAATACTGGATTTTTTGTTATGGCTTGTGTGATATTGATTAAAAAACCAGAATTACCACTCTCCCATTTTGATATTGGCAAGAGGCTCATGAAAGCTCTCTCTGAACCGTTTGGTGGGCCGTTGTCAATATTCAGTGTAGCAAACTTGGCTAATCATTAGCTTGCAGTCCGTGTAGAGTTTTCTTTGTCTTTTGTTCCTCTGCGCTTGTTAACCCTAGAAAAGGCGCATCATATTGCTCACTTTAATTTATTTTATCATAATTAGACGCTAGGGGACGTAAAATATGGCAAACACTTCCACAATCTTGATGTGGTTCCCAATTGAACTTCAACTTTCAATGAGGTCAATTTAACATCTTACACGTGAGGTCACATTACCTTTGAACCTTGGTATGGGACCTTTTTACCTCACCAACAAATGGGGGATCCCATATTGCACCAATGATTCAAGTTTGGTTGAAATCCATCGAAGTATGCGGATATTACAGGCAAATGTTAACCTTTTTCACAACAGACAACAGCATCATCAACATACAACAACAACAGTGGACAAAGTGACCCCCATGTGTGTTGGACACAAAAATTGCGACATTCGGCAATTTCTTTTTTAAACACGTGTATTAAAAAATAAACCCTTTCAACCCTCATTCTGTACAAGTTAACCATGAATGAAGGAGCGTGTTGATTTTTTATACCCGAGGTTAAAGGTCACGTAGGTCAAGTTGTAAATAGGGTGGTCGGCTAGCTTAAAGGTGCATTTCGTGATTTCAGCACCTTCTGTTTTATTCATTGATCACTAGATATTCCTGAGAAAAGCTTATTCTCAAAATTTGAGGCTATCCCGATCTTGCGGTTTTGTGTTATGAGCAATCGCTCGTTTCCCACGGTCCCATAGGCTACTGTGCTGTAATTTCTGTCCGTTTACGGACAGAAATACAAAATTGCGAATTTCTTACAGATGCAACCGAATTAGCATCTTAGATTGGGCACACGTGGATTACTAAGGCTAACGGTTCAGATAATATAAAAATCTCAACATTTTTTAGGCAAGTCGGGGGGACGAGGCTGTGGATCACGAAATGCCCCTTTAAGTAACATCGGAACCTCGTTGAGGTCAAAAGTTATCTGAGGTTAAATACAAATATTCAGAGATCTCGAAAAGGGGTGACACTTTTGTTTCGAGAACCGGGAATTCGGGCGGGAATTACAGCACTGAGTATAATGAGGTTATCGATATCTTGATTATACAACGTGAAGATCAATTCTATTATCATTGTCGAAAACAAAACGAATACTTTCTTTAAATATGCATCGGTGGGAAAGGTGAGTGGCACCTGTACACGATAGTTCAGTCAACGTGGTCAAAAGAGCAGTGAACTTATAAAGGAAACGCTGACATTGATTGTACGGAATTAATCTGGAATAGTCCATTGCAGGTAGCGGCGGTTTGATGTCCCCCCCCCCCTTTTTTTTGCTATATTAATGTTTTTTAATGGAAAGTTCGTACCACAATGTAACGGGGGTCCATGGTCAACTCAAATTCACTTTTATTGTGTTTATATAATTTGCATAGGACAATTGAATACAGTAACAGCATGATCTACGGCGCCTACGCAAATTAACCATTAACTCTTTCTATTCAGAGAGGTAAAATATAAGTTTTAGACTTTTTAACCTTTCCTTTAGCTCGACCTCACATAAAAAACAATTTCCAATGAACTCAAATAAGTTTTATTAGCATTTTATTGTGCATTTTCATTCAGTCGATAATGGTACAATATATTTACATATATTAGAAATTAACGACAATCTTTTGTTAAAGAATATATTATATACCGAACCGTGGTAATGGCAAAATGAAATCAAACCTTGGAGAGGCCGTAATAAGTCCAATATAGTTCGAAATGACATAAACTGATAAGGATTTATCATCATATTATAGACCTTAAATTTTCATTTAAAAGAACTAGATGGAAAACATTTATAGCTTATTTATGATACGCAGAACTGACTTGGAACAATGGTGGTTAACATTCAATCATAGTGCATATGATTCAGATTGTTAGATTCATCAATTGTGATATTGTTTTGAAGATTTTGTTCTTACAATAGTAATGGTGACCTTAATATTGAAACTGGTCTACGCCATGAGTCACTACAGAGACTTTTTGCAGCCCAAAACACCGCAGGGAAGCAGCCACATTATGTGAATTCCTCCTGTAGGGGAAAAGTAGGTCTTGACTTCAACCCGGGAATACGTGACGATATAACATATGCCCATTTATTGATTGTTGTTTTAAGGGGTTTGCACTTCCGTTATACAAAGGGGGCGGGGCTCTAGGGGATATAACCACTTTCCAAAGGAATTTTTTTTTAGAGAAATCCACACTGTTGAGAAAGGATTCAAAGCGATCAACAAGTCCAAACAGAGGCAACACATTGAGTTTAATTTTGCGTCAAAATGTGCGAAAAAAGATACTTAATTCGTTCTGCATTTTCTTACGGCACTTGATTGACCTGACTTTTGTTGATTGCTTACTTGTTAAGTGGTTGAGACATGCGGGAAGAATATACTATATTTACCATAGTAAGCACAAAAGTTAATCTAATGCCATTTATATTTTTTAGGTTTTAACTGTAAAATGTACATAGGTTCGACCGTTAAAACTGCATATGATGTATATAAAGATTATGGCAACAATGGCCTACTTACTTTGCAAGAATGTGTTTTGATTAATAGTTACTTGAGTCAACTAGGGTATGTATTATGAAATCAGAATCAGAGTAACTCTTATTAAGATTTTTCATTTAGTCAGGGGCATTCCGTGATGAAAGCGGGGGGGGGGGGGGCGTTGGGGACCTGGGCCGCTCTCCTAGGGACCCATATGCTAATTAACGCAAAAAACGACGGATGGGACTTTGAACGTTTTGTAACCAGTGCAAGCGCAACTAAAAGTTAGACAAATACAAAAAAATATAAGACCACAATATATTGCAGAGTTATAAAAACCGCCCGGCCGAACAAACAAAAAAATGGGTTTCTCCTAGGACCCCCCCTCCTTTATGCAGTTAAGTGTTAATAAGACAAACTCAAGCTCATTTGAGGTTTTTTCACTCATTATGAAAGGCGATACTTTCACTATTGCTAGACAGAAGTATAACATGAAGATATTACATTACCAATAAGCTGATATGGGAAAAGCTTAGGGCCCGGGGAATGTATTATGTAAGATGACCTGAAAATCATTCCCAACAAGAGGTATAAATTCGGTAAGATGCCTAGAGTGAGCATATTATTAAGGGTACAACGAGAGATTTCACATAACAAGGTGTCCCTAAAAATGTGAAATTCTGATTTTTGCCTATTGTTAAAGCTTCCATCAATATATCCCCATCTGAAGGATTAAGCGGCGAAAGGTTCTTGGGCCAACCAATTTCTTAATTTGACATAGAGCAATAAAATTCAGCCTATATTGAAATATAGCAAATCCAAAATCGCCTTAGCTAAATATCAATTCCACATTAACATGAACATTAAAATGAAAGCGGGCATCGAAGGAAATCAGTGTGCAGAAGAAAATCGGGCTATTTATTGACTGCAGAAATAAATGTTCGCATTTACCCCACCCAAATCCAGTCACAATTTACCAGCGAGCCTCCTCTTAGCGTTTCTACGTCCTATCACTCATAACCAAGCATTTGAAAAATAAAGGAGTTGAATGGAAAAAAACATCAATACCCTATGAAGGAACCAGACATCATGACATTTTTGAGGTTTAGAATATTGTCTATATTTTGACCAAAGTATGCCACGTCTTGAAAAAAAAGTGTTACAAATACAATGTAACATTATCATGGCTTTACACTTTAGGATACCTTTATTTGGCATAAACGTAGGCATACCCTATATCATTTTGG
>JAMKCH010038458.1:0-18210 GCA_023653785.1 Ophioderma brevispina | reverse complement strand
CTGTTAACCAAAAAGAATAGCATTTGGTAGAATTGATTAGGCTCTAGTTACATTTAGATTGCTTCTAATTGATTTTTGCTGGAAAGGGGGGGTCTTCCAGCTTGGGCCGCTTTTGGTTCTCATTGGCAGCCGGCCAGTTTGCCCCCAGAAGGTGCAATGTTTCTCCATGCATTCTCGGACGGTTTCCCGAAAATGACGTGATGCGTCTCATTGCATATCTCGGGGTTTCCCGGCAGAAGATCGAAGTTGGCGCAAAGGCGTATCTTGGCATCTGGGACGTCTTCCGTGAAATAACGCGATGTTCCTCGTTGCATCTATGGGATGTCTTCCGGGAAAATGGAGCGATGTTCCTCGTTGCATCTGGGACGTTATTCCGCCGAAAAGGACGCGAGTTCCTCGTTGCCATACTTTCGGACGTCTTCTGGGAAAATGACACAATGTTCCTTGTTGCATCTGGGATGTCTCCGGGCAAATGACGTGATGTTCCTCGTTGCATCTGGGCCGTTATGACTGTACGCGATGATTCCTGTGGTTACGGCAAAAACGTCCGAGATGCAATGAACGCAAAATTGTTTCTCATTGCATCTGGGCGTTTTTGTTTTAAAAATTAAAAAAGATTGCACCTCGTTGCAATTGGGCCGATGTTCGGCAAAAACCGCCCCCGCTCCGGGTTAGGGTTAATTAAAACATTTTCGTAGCAAAAACAGGTAAGAAAATCTATTGGGTGGTCTATCTAGATGGGAAATGACTATGATACAAAATATTTGGGCGGACTCAAAATCTCTTGTTGCACCTTAATACTTGTACTGCTATTGACATATTGATCACTTATGGAGTGGCAAGTGAATTTATCTAAGGCATTATTGCCCTAAGTGATCCCTAAATGACCTTTGACTTCACATCTGTAAACCACTTGGCCTCTGTTCAATACTAAGTATACCAAATATGAACTGAGCCACTATGCACTTAAAGATCACAGCAACTTACACTAAATCCAAGTTTCTCATGCATATGACCGTAAGAGACCATAAATGACCTTTGACCGCCACATATTTACCAGACACACCTCCAATTACATCTGCATCTAGACCTCTGCACATCTACATAAACCCCTTGTTCCTGCAATACCTTAACTAGGACAAACCCGATCGTCAATACAAAGAAAGCTTGACAAGCTTTAACCAAATATGTATACCATATGCAATAACAATGACTCTGAGTTACCCCTACATACTCCCTCATATGTTCCTCCCAAATAGGTCTCTTGTTTTAAAGGTGCGTTATGTTCTGATCGGCTTTGGGAAACCCTGATTACCCGAAAGTAGTATCAATTTTGATATAAGAGGAAAGGACCATCTTTTCTCATGTCTGTCCTAAAAATTTGAGCCCTCAAATCCATTTCATCCAAGAATAAACAAACAAGTTCTTCTAAAAATGGCCTCGATGGCTATAGAGAAATAGGACATGGGTTGCAACAAGAGATTCACACATCAGGTGTCCCTTGAAAAAAATGAAAAGTACTGATTTGCCCTGATGTGAAGTTTTCATCAAAAACATCCCCCATCAAGATTAAGCTGAGAAATGTTTCTTTGGTGACAAAAATTGTGTGAAAATTTTCTAATTTCATATAGGAGCAAATATGAAATTCAGCTGTTTATAATGAAAATAAGCAAATGAAAATCAATTTTTTGCTCTTTTAAGACATTTCTGTGCCAAATTACAAGGTAAGAAATCTATGAGTATGTCTAAGCTATATGAAAATTACTATTATGACACAATATTTGGGTTTTGCTCAAATCTGTGCATTTTAATATTTTTATTATAAATACGAATGGTTATGGTTTACCTGAATAGACAACCATTGATAAAGGAAATGAAGATAGTGTTTTCTGGCGGTATTATTGTGTTGAGAACTGTCCAAAAACTCATTTATATTATTTTTTTGCCTCATGTATATGATAATATGAAACGGATTTGGGTGTTAATCACCACTGCAAATATTGCATTTATTCCATCTTAAGTTCATTATATCTGTTCATTACAATTTACACTGTGTTTTTCTAATAACAAAGGGCAATCGGTTAAGCAATTTGTGGACTATAAACTTTTATTCTGTATTTGGAAAAATTGGCATTTCAATCTCAACAACTGAGATACGATGGATCAACGGCAAAAACAAAAAAAACAAAAACAACACAGGTAGGCCAGAGCAAGTACGTTAGCGTCGAGTCAGGGCCGAGTCAGGCCAGGAAAAGATAATGAAATTTTGGTGTTGTAACCTAGAACTAATTGCCTATCAAAGGTTTTTTCTTCCAACAATGCATTTCTTTGAAGGATCCACACGAGATATTAAAAGTCCGAGAAAATCCGGGTTGCAGGAAAAAATATGTCTAATTTGCATATAAATTTCAAAATGGCCCGCCAGTTCAAAGGACTTTGCCCATAACTCAGATCGAGGGTCGTAGAAGATGTAATTCTGGTGTCTCTACCAATGTTTTGGGTGTCTACGAACTCAATAAGACCGTTAATAGTAAATGATAGGGTGGTTTAAGCCTTATTCATAAATCCAAAATGGCTGCCATTTTTGTTGAATTTTTTTTAAATAGATATGTTGAAATTCATTCTGGTGTCCATACTCATGTTATCAAAGAACACGGTCATTATTAAGTTGCCATTTAAAGGACACAATGGCCAAAAATATTCAGACATATGAAATAGCCCTTACTGAAAACACTTCCACAAATTGCAAACAATTGGATTTGGGTGTTTACATTTTGTAAAAAAGGGAAAAGGAACTAATATTATTCCTTGTTAAGCTTCACTTTCAACCAAGGATGCTGAAATTACTGCCAGAAGTAGCTCAATGGCTTCATTTGCCAAAGTAAAGTTTAATTACTGAATCTCTTCTGAGCAGCTCGGAATGTGAAAGTTCCTCCTTCACTCTATGTCTATAGGATCCAGGCAAAGCTTTTCATGCTGAATAGTTTCCTGCCTGCCTCAAATTATTCCTTCGGAGGAATGTCGATGTACTCTTGTCCCATTTTTTCAGAAAGGTTTGAAGGAAGCTGGGACTTTCTATCTTTAATGAGTATTGATACCAGGAGTGATGAGTGACTACGTTTTTAGTTAAAACACATAGGTGATTTACACCAAGAGATAATATCACTTTGGTCAAATAACTCAGATGATAATGAGACTATTAATTCAGAAAGAAAAGGATTTTGAGGAGTGACAATTTATATTAACCAAATGTCACAATTATTGAACATATATTGCTGGTTCTAAAATTTTAGCAAATGTGTCAAATGAGACTGTCTCAAATTTCCGAAAAAGGATAATAGAAGTGGAATTGTTTTTTGTCAATGTTTTTTTTTTCAAACACGTTTCATTTGCTCTTGTAGAACCATAATCAGGCAATAATTAACACCAGAGGTAATTTGTTAAAGTGAATATAATTATAAGGAGTGATGCAAAAAATGGGCCTATCCCAACAGATGTTGTTAAACACCCTTAAAGATTGCCGCTAAGTCTACCTCTAAACTTTTTCCTTATGTAATTATCCTGCCCCAAACTATTACTCTTCCACGTATACTCCCTCCACATTAATTGAAAACACTATCGGTACAGGTGAAAAATGAACAGGATAAGGACTAAGCTAAGGACCTTTTAAACGTTATGTTTTCCTTGAATAGGCACACTTCAGGAACTCAACCATATGCCCACAGAATTTTAAGTTATATCGCAAACTATTTTTGTATCTTTTAATTTGAAAATAAAATTACATAATATTTAATCGTTTATAGTAAAAATGCTATGAGGGGAACGTTGACAAACACGGTGGTTATATTTTCCAACAACGTCTCATTCTTACGGTATGGTAATATGTCAAATCAATTCATTTTTAACCCTCGTTCTAACCAGGAGTTTTTTTTCACCATCGAAGGTGAAAAGAAAATGTGTGAATGGTCGACATATTATGTTAGGGGACCGTTTTTAATCCTTTGTGCACATTTTAGTGAAAAAAAAAAGTCGGACCCACCACCTTACCGGTGTGAAGGGTAAGCCGGCCAAGTGGGTGGTTGGTGAGCCTCTCTACTTTACAATGTAAATTGGTACACCATTATTGTATTAAAACCGAAGTTTTCATGTTATTGAAAGGTTTTGAAGTGTTTTATTTTTAATCAAGTTAATTTGGTCTTTCTTTCCTATTTGAGCCAAAAAAATTAAAATTTCCCCAAACCTTTGATACACAAAACTGATTTTGCCAAATTTTTGCAAGGGGGGGCTGTGCATTATGTCATATAAGCATATATAAGCAAGGTGCTGGGAATTTGGTACTTATTTTGTAATCACTGGATAAGAGAAGACCTATAGCTAATAATTGATGCACAAACTCCAGGTCAAAGGGGGTCTCTGTGCCTGATAAGGTCAAAGCATACAGAAATTATGGATATGTTTGCTATGTAGATAAAGGGCCATGGTTCCGATTGCTAATAGCCTTATCCCAGATTGTACTGGAAAGTGGTAAAATTTTGATATCTGAGAAAGCAGTATTTTTTCATTACCCTGTGAATCTCAGGACTAAAGATGTTCTGGTTTTGAGATGTTGAACCATATTAATTTTTACACAGTAGATGGGATTTAAAAAATGACCATTTTTTTACTCTAGCATCAAAATGGCTTTAAATATCTTTCAAGCTTACAGATTGTGGGTTTGGGGTGAAGGCCCATTCTATCAAGATGAAAACTTTATATACTAAAATCGGGGCAGGGGGGCAGGGTGTCGGCAGGTTATTAATATTTATTTCAAAGATAACGCCAATTTGAAGACAAATGGCTGAAAATCAGTAATCACATGTTATGTTCATGTGTTATGTTATTTACCAATATTGGTGCCATAATATTGGCAAGTTGCCATTAATCTTAGGCGTATCTTTTACCTTTGGCTTTCTTAGTCTAAGTCGACATTATTAAGTAACTGTAATTATGTGTATAGACCACAATATTGAATTTCTTTGTGTTCCAGACAAAAAAGCAATCAAAATGGCGGCCATTGGATTTAGGCAATTAAGCCTCAACCAAATGTCCTATGTTAATAGTACTGTCATAATTGTGTTCAAAGACGTTGAAAACATGGGTATAGACCATGATTATTCTTGTACGAGTCTCAGAACTCAAGTTATTAACAAAAGCCATCCAAAATGGCGGCCATTTTGACTTAGGCAAATTAGGCAGATTTTTGCAACTCGGATTTCTCAGACTTTTAGTATATATTTTAGGTACCATAAGGCAAAGGAATTGTGCAAAAAAACCTTGATCGCACTTGTTCCAGGTCAACACTCAATTTATTGGGACTAGAGTTAAGGTGCAAAAATGAATGTCATGTTTCGATTTGTATCAAGGTGTAGGTGTGCGATTACTTGGTCAGTGAGCGCGGTGTTAGAATATTAGTACGAGAAATTACCGTGCGCTCTGCCATGCTCTGGTTCAGCGGCCTCATGCATTTAACGGGGGGGGGGTGGTAGCGAGGCGAACCGATCGTAGTAATTCCCGTATATAGAAACGTCGCGGGTAAGCCTCTTCTGCACAGTTTGAAGGTAGGCCATACTAAGAACATAAAGGCAAACACACAAACCAATAACTTTAAGAAAAAATAATGTAGTTAAATTTTGAAAAAATCTCCGACAATTTCCTAACATCGTATAAAAATCATAGAAAACATAACTGTACAGAAATTCAATAAAATAAGAATTAATAATTTTACAAGTATTTTACTTCTTCTTAGGCTCTAAAGAAGACTTTGTTTCGCTCGCCTCTAAAATGCCTCGATGTTCGCCCATCGAGGCAAAAAACTGCCGCATTCATGGTTAACCATCAAGATTAACAACCAGATTGAATGGACTTTGCAATGTGCATTGTTGCTTCTACCATCAAAACCACAAGTTTGTTTCCCACTGTACTTGATGGGGTATATGTACAAGTGTCAGGCTGTCATATCAAGTAGAGAACACAATAGACATAAATTGGAACAAGCACCTTTAATGTATGAAGAGACCAGGTATACAACTAACCTGTCCCTCCACTAAAAAAGCTAAACCAAATGTTAACTAGATTGTATTATGTTTGACATACATATGAATCATGCTGACGTTTCTCCAATTAAAATCTGATACCCTAAAACTAATTAAAACATTCTTTTATTTTTTTCTTGGACAACAATATCCTGTTATGTTATTAAGTCCTTCGACAAGTCACACATGCGTCCGCTGCACGCTTAGGCATAAAAAAATTGTTTGTTTGGCGTAACCCGACCGACCCTAAAAAAAACTGCAGACTCAAAAAGTTTTTATGTAATTAGTACAAAATAAAAAAAATGTTCTGCCGACCGACCCATTATTTTCATCCACAATTAAAAAAAAAATATTTTTTTTACCAACACAGAGACGAAAAAATAACAAAACAAGACAACAAAGCAACTACAACAAGTAAAATAAAAGATCCTTGTTATGTCATTGAAAAAAAGCTTTAAGGTAGGATCATCGGATAAAATGGTCTTACCATAAAATCAAAGCCCCTAAATCAATTTAGTCCAAACTTGACTATGGTAAGGATTGAACTTTCCTTCACATATTTTTGCAGTTTCGAGACAGTGAGATTTGTTTTAGTGTTTCTATTTATTTTTTAAAAATTCCCTTAATTTTTCATTAAATAATTTTTCCCAGCCTAAATGGAAGGTACTTTTAAACTGAAACTTCAGGGATATGTGTATAAACAAAATACCTGAATTCTCATGTTGGCTTTTTTAAATCAAGTGTTTAATTTTTTAGTAAAATTATTTTAGGGAAAAATAATTTAGGGAAAATTAAAAACACCTGTAATTTCAAATAGAAACACTCAATCTGCAAAATCTAACGTGAGAATTTTCTAAATTTGATTTCCTTTCATATGACACTTTATTCATCACTAAGGGAGTTGTAGTTCCTTCTAGGAAAAATTCTGAAAAGTGGAAACTTCAGTATTTCTAGAAATAATCAGCCAAAAAAGTTGTTGTTGCGACCACTTGTTCTTTGTTTTTGATGACATACAGAAAAATAAAAAATTCTATGGATATTTGATATTTCTGTAACCATAAAAAAACAAACACCAATCTTATAACTCATCAATTACTTGAGACAGAAATGAAATAAAATGTGTAGTTTTTCACAAAATTGCCCCATTTTGGTCCATTTTTTATACTCCCTGTACAAAGTCTATGGGAATTTGAAAATGCATTATGCGACCTATCTCCAAAATGCTTTTTGGAAAAAATTAAAATTTGGCACACATGTTTCTTTCACCAATACCAACATTTCATGAGAATTTAAACGAGATCTGGGCACGAAGCCGTAGCCGATGATCCAACCTTAAATAGTAGCATCTTGTATTCATTTTAGAGTAAAACATTGAGAAGATCTAAAAAAAAAAAAAAAATCGGACCGACCGACCTTGATATTTTTTCTCCGTTACGCCAAACAAAGTTATTTTTTATATGCCTTACACTGCAGAGTACACTGTCTTGGAGGGAATGCAAATGCTTCAAAATACTGCAACAGACTAGTGTTGTCTGCATATCAATTCTTAAAGAATCAAAGTAATTACTTACTTCTAAGGAAAGCTGCTAGGTCAAATAACACTCTGTCTTCATCGTTACCATCCCACTTCTTCAGCGCTACGGCATTTCTTGGTTGGAGTTGGAAGGATTTGGTATTGCAGTCTACGATGATCACTTTGGAAAGATCTCTATTCAGACATGAGAGGTCCTAGAAAGAATCAAGTAATCAAATCCAACCATTGTCAGGGAGAGAATCAGGTGACCAATTGCGCATATGACAAGGTTTGTCAATCAGTGAGGTGCGGACTGTGATTGGTTTAAATGATGTAGTATGGGCGGAGCATGTTCAAACAAAATATGATTTAAAATGTCCAAAAATGCCCTACTTGAGTTGGTTTTTTGAGTCACAGACACATTAATTCACTTAATTACTCATTGTTTTAATAAGCTTTAAATGTTCACAGATTATTCTTCATGGCCGACATTCTGCACTGTTACATTTCGTCAGACGCGCAATTGGTCGCTTTATTCTGTCCCTGACTATAAGTATATCAATTCCAGATGCATAAGACATAAATGACGAATGGACATCAGCAGGTAACTAAAATTTCAGGTTTTCAAAAATTTCAGATTTTCAAAGTGAGCACTCACAAAAGTGCTTAATTATGTTGGTCTTTCCCCTCTGTATAATGTACAAGTAGACACCAATTTTTTGGCAAGTAATAAACACTTGCTTGATATTAGTTACAGGTTGGCAAGAATAATTTCTTGACTAACTGCATGGCAAGTACCCTTTCTTTTTGTGACTTTTTTGTGAACATAACATGTATCTTCTAACACCCAACATGAAGTTCAAGATGGCAATTCATAGAGATTAACCGATCCAGGGTTTCCTCTGCCAATCCGATGGCCGATATTTTTTTTAGTATCGATGGCAATTCATAGAGATTAACCGATCCGGGGTTTCCTTCCCTGCCAATCCGATGGGCCGATAGTTTTTTTTTAGTATCGGCCGATCCACCGATACGATCCATGATTTGTCCCCTATATTAAAGAGTGCACTGGTTTTTTCAATTTTTTAAACTTAGGAATTGGCACAGACTGATTATATTAACCCTAACCCGGACCGGGTCGTTTGGCCGACCAACGGCCCAATGCAACGAGGTTCATCTATTTTTATTTTTAAAAACGGCCAGATGCAACGAGAGCCAAATTTTTGCGTTTCATTGTCTCGGCCGTTTCCCGCACAAGATAAGGTAGCGTAATCGTTAAACAGCCCTATGCAACGGAGAACATCGCGTAATTTTCCCAGAAGACGGCCCAGAGGCAACAGAGGAACATCGGGTCATTTTCCCCGAAGACGGCCCAAATGCAAACGAGAAAAACATCGCGCCATTTTCCGTCAAGACCGTCCCCGATTGCAACGAGGAACATCGCGTGCGAATGCAATGAGAACAGGATCCTAAATAAAACAAATAAATAATGGATGCATACTGCCACCCTGATCTGCATGAAATTTATAAGTTTCGCCTCGTGATTGCGCTATTACCTAGCTGCATGATTGCGGGTGGGGCGTGGCGCCTATTACGCTCAGAGGGTACACGGCATGCTCCGGTTTGGTACGTCTGAATGCGTTTAATGCCATCATTACAAGTATCTTATCGAAAATGGTGCGCTATCACCATCGATATCGCAATTGTCTATGGGCATTTGTACACCGTGGTCACCCGGCCGGATAAAGCATTGCGTCCTTCTGGCGGGCAACACCGTCCCGGAAAATGCAGTGAAAGCATCGCAATCATTTTCCCTGAATGACGTCCAGGTGGCAACGAGGACCTCGCGTCATTTTCCAGGAGAACGCCCAGATGCCAACGAGGACATCGCGTCATTTTTCCCGTACGACGGCCCAGATGCACGAGGAACATCCCGTCATTTTCCTGGTAGACTCCCAGATGCAATGAGTGTGCAAGAGGTCCATTTGCGCGACAAAAAATAGTTGTTGACAGGCGAGATGCAATGAGAAACATGTTCCCCGACCGGTACCACCAACGTTTTCGTTGCAACCGCATTGGCGCTGGCCCGCGTAGGGTTAATACAAGATTTTTTGCTACAAAGATCCATAGAATTTTTTGGAGGATAGGGTTAACCTTTTATTTAAGCAAATCTTGTCTTTTGTGTTTTCTACTTTACAAACTGAAAAATAACCCATTTTAAACTTTGTCCCTTTCTTTCATTCCATACAATACAGCAGCTAGAAATCGGCAGGCTCCTGGTATTTTTTTGCGAACCGATTTTTCTGCCCATTGTGAAAAATCACCCCAATCCGATGTCCGATACAAATATATTCAGTTAATCTCTAGCAATTCAGCACTTGTTGCCCGAGGTATTGTTGAAGATAAGTTGATCTGTTTGTCTTACGTTGGCTTCTATAAAGTTTTAGCCTATTTCCTTGAGCCTTTACATGATGACCGTTCATGTACTTTGTGGCATCTCGAAATAACCTGTACCTTATGTAAGCCCTTGGAATCTATGCGGTCTAGCAGGGATAGGCAAGTCCTGCAAGAAAATTAAGTGTATAAGGCATGTACATTACATTTCCTAAACTCTTCCGATGTAAATATTAAGTCAAAACAGATCAGCACAGTGCTTCTTTTTATCGGCCCAAACACACAGTACCGTAGTTCTCAGATAATCTAGCCGGATGGGTACCATTATCTGGCTGCTTGATTTGAATTCTTCTGCCAGGTTCTTGCCTTGTCACTGTTGCTCCCATAGTGGGCAGACCAAGATGTATCCATTGTCTGTGGTGCTGTTCTACAAACCCACAAAGTTAGGATTAAAAATTCAAAATTCATTCATAGACTAACGCACTTTAACCCATGCAACCAGGCAAACTTTGGGAAATGTTGCCTAAAAACCTTGGGGAAAACATTCAAAATTGGTAAATGCCATGGGGAATTATTTACAGGAAGCATTCCAATGAACTGCAAACATACGGAAAAAAATATTTACAAAATACTCGGTCCTTGGACAGCACGTGTCGCCATGCCGTCGCGGTTTTGTTAATGATAGGTCGCAAATTGACCTTGGCATGTGACCTTTGACCTCATTACCAAATGAGGGACCCAATGTTGCACCCTGATCACAGTTTGGTTCCAATTTCAATTTAGGTCATTTACATTTTCAGCCTATCTACAACTTGACCTTTGACTTTGGTATGTGACCTTTGACCTCAACAGCAAATGCAGGATCCAGGTTCCAATCTACGACTGCAAGTTGGTTTAAATCTATCAAAGTATGGCGGATATTACAAAAATGTTAACCAATTTTCACAACAACAGACATCAACAACAGCAACATAACAACATACTACAGTGGACAAAGTGATCCCTATGTGTTTCCTGCCGTAGGGCCGGCACACAAAAAATCATTCCCTTGAAGCTCTCTTGGATAAGTGCGTGTTTTTTAAGTTGTTGGTTCACAACATGTGGCAAAAGAATGTACTTATAATTTGCATTATACACCATTCGGCTATGTGTTTTACACATTATACTATGTCAAAGGAGAATACCATTTCCATTAGCCCCAGAGCTAGCCGACATTTGTAACACATTTCAAGTACAAACGGTTTTGAGGGATTACATATGTAGGACGACTGACAGGACCCCTGAAACATCATTCTTAAAGGCAAAATGTGCCTTTATGGGAGAGGGGGGCCAAGACAAAAGTTTGACATTGGTCAAATTTTAAATTGAGCCAATCGTGCTGAAAAGTTATACATGTTATTTGTCGAACCACACGGGCTTCAGGAAAGGTTATAGTTTGTACTATCTACAACTAAAGTTTTAAGAGTTATAGGGTAACAACAAAAAACAATAAAAAGGGTCAATTTCAGTTGCACAGGGGTCAAATTTTAAAGTTGCCTCGATTTAGATAAAAAATGGTGGCAAATATGGATGGAGTTTCATAGGGATTAAAATAAGGATTAGTTGTTTTTGAGGTTTCAAATGCTTGCTTAAAGGCAGTGTACGGCCCATAAGAATGACGGGATTTATATTCAGTTGTGCGTCGTTAGGGTGGCCGCACTGCCCGAGGCTCTACTATCTCGTTCATCATGCTCTAAGTTGGGACCTTACGCGGTGTATGGCCTATATCGTTTATATACCATGCACAATCATCTGGTTATGAGGTATTACAGTGAGGCATTATAAAGGGCCGCCAATCAGTTTCTCTCGGGCGTACACGGCCTTTAAGAAAGTAGGGGGGAAACAAGATCAAGATCATTAATGCAATATGGACTTGGAACCTTCTTTCGTGCCTCCGACATCGGTAACAAGCTTTTTAGTATTGTGACAAAATGGCTTTAAAGGCATTTAAGTCATACAATATTCTCCCTCTTATTTCAATTCAGTCTTAACTTCCTGAGCTATTTCTTTTGAACCTTTTGTCGGTCCTAAACTATCAAACCCATTTAGAACAAAATTCCAAAAATACAACTTACAAATCTTGTTCTGCTGTTAAATAACTACTTCAAACAGTGGAGGCCCAACTTGCTGCAGAAAATAATCAACTCCTGGACGTTTCTTGAACCTACATCCAAATTGGCATACTGGAGATAATCAAAAACAAAAGGGCGAGCGAGCTTTAAAGTTACTATGCACTTAGAGCAGAAGTGAATTTGATAATTTTGGCTTCACCATTCTATGTTGTAATCACTTTTATCATGCTAATTGGGCAAATTTTCAATTATGCAAATGCAAGGCATCCAAATATCACCAATCGTAGATGATGCCAGCCAGCAAAACACATGGGACAGCCAGCGCGTAACACCCGATATTTGTAAATGGACCAGCATAAGCACAAACAGGTGTGACTCTATGGACACGGGACAGGCCACGTAGCCAGCCCGGTGGTTTGGGGGGCAATTTCCCGGTGAGGTTGCAAAAAGTTCCCGATCACAATCAAAAAATTTCCGGACACAGGCAAAAAGAATCGAAAAAGGCTGATTTACATAAAAATATTAGTTTATTTCACGATTTCAGGCTCAATTTTTTTTAGAGGGGGCACTCTGCCCCCCTCTGCCCCACCTGGCTACGCCACTGCATGGGACCAACAGTTTAACATCCTCACCAAAGATGGGTGTTTCAATTGCCCAAATCCAAAAGAACCACTGAGAGAACAGAACTCGCTTATCATTCCTTTACGACTATGAGCACATTTACAGAGACACAGCTGGTCATCCACACATTTGGCCCCCCCTCAGGCCCCGCCCCGTGACGCGTTCATTTGAAATTGTTTAGCGCATGTAGGATTCAACAAAAAGAGGAGAGCACTGCTATTTACAAACTGTTGCGTATTTTGAAAAAACTATTTTGTAAAACGATAGTTTGAGTAATAATTTCCTGGCCCTGGCATACGCACGGGTGCTTGTGCGTGAACTGCTCCCACCTGTCAACGTGCAACAGTGGATGCATTGCTGTGTGGCGGCCAAGCGGGCTTACCTAGTAACTTGGCCAAGAAATTTTACTCCAAAACTAATTAAATGGATACATATGAGGGAGAAGTGTCGTTTTTGCTTTTTTATTATTGCGTGCCCATGTAAACACATTAAGGGATTCAATCATGATGCACAGTAGTTCATCAGTATGGAAGGAACAGCTCTGCACCCAACATGCCCACACTTTATATGGTCGGGAAGCGCCTCGTGAGATATAGATATGCGGACACTTAAGTGATAATTGGCCATTCAAAGTGACGAACCACTATGGGCATCATGATATGAAAACTAACTTGGTACTATAGGTTGGTAAACATGAGTAGGAAGAATCTTACCTGGAGGCATCCAAATTGGAAGGCTGAGCCTTCGACACTCTAGCGAAGCCATAATCAGAAGCCTTCCAATTGGATGCCTCTAGGGAAGATTATTTTCTACTTACTGTGCATCATGGTTGTATCCCTAATTGAATAAATCCTACCAGGTGGGGCCCCACTGGAATCTAAACCACGGACACATTATACCAAAGGAAAGCAGCAACTTACTAGTAGTCCCATTGTCTCTACTATCGTGCAGTGATGTCATAACATTTTACGAACGCGTTAAAGAAATGCCGTCTGTGATCGAGCGGGTGTGAAAGTGCTGTCGCATCAAGTCAGCACGAGAGATTTACTCTTGCGACACTACAATCTGTGATGAGGGTCACTCAAGAGGGTGGGGTAGTGGTATAGCAACACGGGACTATAGCCCACACTCTGCCTATATTAGGGTACAAGTCTGAATGTTACTCTCTGTATATTACCAGAGAAGAAATTAGATGTAGGAAGAGGAGAGTCTTGTATCGCCAGGCCACATTCAAAGACATTACTGTGTGCGGACCGCGGGAGGTTTCGCTATTGAATTTCAAGTAACCCAATTCGGAATTAAGCCAAAGTCCCGCGAAAGCTTAGATCGATTTGGTTCAGATGTCGTGCACCGGCGCCTGCGCACATCACTCCACCCGGCCGTATCACCAATGTAAACAACAAACCCACAGCATACAGCACTGACCGCTCATTTCGAATTAATGTAGTTCTCATGTTCCACTGAAAATATGGGGAAAATAAGAACGCCTACTACAGAATATTATGCCGATTTTGTTGATGAAGATTATCATAAATTCATGAGGAGGATATAGAGACAAAGAATCGGCAGTGACAGAACCAGAAAGTGAAGAAAGTATATTGTTATGGACGTGTAAAATGACTCCGCGAAATGCGCTGGCGGGTAGTACGATAAATTTGACGGGGACTGTGTCGGGGCCACTGTGGGAGAGAATGCCCGCCGCCCGCCAGCGGCTGCGGTCCCGATTGAAAGTGATCATTTCGAAGTTATCAAAAATTCAAATCTTTATACCCATATATCCGTAATGTCATTTGTATCGAGACTCCCAATGGCTCGCCGCATCAATAAATTCTGGAGTTTGTAATTGCATGATTGGGGGGTAATTTTTAACTTGAAGTTGAAACATTGGTTATACCGATTGCTGTTTCACGCGTGTGAAAATGCATGAAAAGTAAACACACAAAAAATAAATGAATCGGAGAACATTGTTTGCCTTTAGGCCTATAAGTTTATTGCGACGAACTCAATGGTTGTAAAGAGCGTAGTAAATCCTTAAATTACTTGTGGACTTGTAAAAATAGGGCAGAATAGGGAGATTAGACCGGATGAGACCACGTAATAAGGAAAAATAAACACCCAAGTAATATTCGTGACCCGAAAACTTTTTCTATATTACATACTTTATTTTACATTCAGCTGCATAATGCATTTCATAATGGTTACTATAGATATTATAGAATTCCAATACTTGATAACCCTCATAATCTAGAGCTAAATTCACAACCTTATACCATGTTCCCATATTGGCCTTCAGAAAAAATTGGCACGGAAATACACGGAGCCTACTATCCATTGACCCAGATGAGCTTTTTAAAAGCTCCTAACTTGAATCCGGGCTCCAAATTGTGTAAGCGCATGCTGACAAGGATACCGAAAAAGCAACAATCAAATAAGCGACGAGTGCCAATTCAACTCACTACAAAAAATTTTGCCGCTTGTCACCGAAATGGTCGCTGAATTTGGATAAAGTGCACCATCGGCCTTCGTATTCCCACGTGGTTTCATTCATCAGGAAATGATCGGAACGGAGAATGGTCGAAAAACAGGAAAGATCTCCATCGAATTCGTCAATAACCTTCAAAATTGTCTATGCATTCACTATTTCAAACGGTCTCATAACTATAATCGAAAATTAGGGCCGGATTTTGATTGGATTTTCAATGTAAATATTCCCTATCCTTTTTGGAGGTACAGTAAACATCGACTTCGGAAGACTCAGACACGTAAATACGACTGTATGCAAAACCCGGAAAGTAAGGGTTTAAAACGCTTGTAGAATAATAACTTCTAGAAAAACTGTTGCACATGTACAAGCTCGGTTATTTCCTCAGTAACGATACCATGCGACTCGATCGGAGTGTGGACAGTGTGGTGGAGCGGTGCACAGATCCCGGGAAAGGCCCTTTCAAGTGGATTGTTAAGTGCGTTAATACAAATGTAGGAATGGGAATAAAACAAGACTTATCTCAGCGAGCTCGAATAGCGATAACACTCCTCTTCCTACATCTCTCTGATATACTTATGTCCATTCCGGACGAGCAACCACGCGAAATGGGTCTTTTCTCACATAGTGTAGATGGAGGTTGGTAGTAGGCTCGGTGCGGGGGTCTGGTCTGGAAGAAGCTCTCGGCTGATGGCTCCACCAATCATCTACATAGCTAAGAGGTGGTTGTAGATGCCATCAAAGGTGCATTATTGTACTTGGAATGAGGAATTCTATTGTTTATGGATTCTTGAAAAAACAGCATTCCATACTTGTGTACAGTTCCCCTAAAGCACATTTATGTTAAACTTACATGTATCAATGAAATATTTCTTAACTTTGAAGACAATCCAAGTGATTTATTAAGGACTCCCAAAATGAACTTCCCTGATGTTAATTAAAGAAAAAAAGGACAACAAAAAAAAGGACAACAAAAAAGAAAAAATCATTTCAGCTTGATTTGAGGAATGCATAAATGTCCTTAAAATTTTTTACAGTACTTGAACGGTGGATTTTGTTCTTTGTCTAATTGACACAAAAACTCCCTTCTTGTGTAGCACAAGAAAATTTCACATGGATTCCCAGATTTAATTAGTTTACTAGTGCTCAAAGGCATAACATTTCTACTTACCTGTGTATAATCTCTGAGTTCTTGAATGTCTTGCAAGATATGCCAGAGTATGAAAGATTCATCAAATTCATCAGGATCTATCACTGTAAAACATCAGAAATACATTAGACGGTGGATGGGAAATTAGAATTAGTTTGTACTAGGAAGATGTTATGATATTGGCAAGGAATAACTTGACTACTGCTAGGTAAGGTTAATAGCAAAATCTCTGAAAGCTAACCCCCGTCAAAAATTTCAAGAAGACATCACAAAATAATCTTCAAGTTCTGATCTAGATTATAATGATTCACAAAAGAAAACAGGCTCGTCATTTGCATGGGGGTTACAGGCTTGACTCAGAGATTTCCCGATGAGGCGCACTCAATTTTCAAACAAATTGTGTTTTTTGCATATTACTGAATAATGCTTGTCCATATAATAATTACTGTGTAGACGTAACTAAGCTCAATCGAAAGTCCTTCATATAAAAAATCACAACGTGGTGTATAAAATTCGGATCAGGACAAATTTGGGTATTGTTTTTTTAAACACAGTACCTATGCACTGTTTACCACTATGCATAATGTGTACTGCATGAAATAAAACAACCAATTCTCTCTGTATTATCTTATTTCAGTGTCTATTTTTATATTTGACATAAAAATATTTTATTCAAAAATCTTGAGTCAGCCTTCTTTAAGATACCCTTATAATATGAAAGACAAAAGTTTGTTTTAATATTTAATTGACACCTATTTTTTATTATTTAGCAATTCCAACATGAAAACAGGACCCTCTCCTGTTTATCCCTCCCACTTTAAAATCTTTATCAGAGCAGATACAGGTTGATAACAAGATCGGCAGGGGGGTAGGGCAAAGCCAAGATGGCATCAAACAGTGACAGATGAAAAACAATGTGGTGAAAATTGAAAAAGCTGCGGACTGGATCCCTGGACCCCTCCCTGTATCTGCCTATGATTACTTTATATTTATTTTAATAAAAGTGATACCACAAACTTGATCTAAACAATCAGTTCAGGTAGTTTTAGTTTACTTACTGGTTTGCCTTCTTCATTAAGTTTGGTAGCAACCTGCGTAAGAAAAGAATGCAAAATGTTGAATACCATGGGGGGTGTTTTCTGCAAACCAATGGATGGACATTTAGAATGGGAGCTAACACATCTCGAGAACAAAGGTTTGAGTGATTAGGTAGAGAGACTGACAGGGACCCTGAAACGTGATTCACCGATGTGCGTATTCGGGGCACCTCAAGCTAATTACGTAACAAGATTCTCATCACCTTTTTTCTCTAGTATTAATTATCCAAGCCATGTAAGCCTGTTGGAAACAAGCTACAGTAGTGTTCCTAATAAACGCCCCGGGGGCGGTGCATTTTTCAGAAGGGAGGGCGTTTATTACAATAAAAAATGGAAGTTCAAAATCACCTTTTATACACGCTTATTTTCGCTGATTACCAATAAAATACAAACGAAACGAGCAGGGGGACGGTTTTGCACCTCCGAGTGTCAAAGTTCCACACTAATTAAGCTATTACAACTGTGCACAACAGCGATTATGATGGATTATGACAGTCCCGGCTATTAAATTGATTTAGGTAAGCTTAACCAATTTTCTGATTGTTTTACCAAAAATCGTAGGGGGGTATTAGAGCAGGCGTTTATTAGGAACACACGGTAGCTGGCAAGCTTGGGTTGGCGGAAAATCGATAAGGTTTTGCATAGTATATACTGTACGCATACTACCAAAATACGAGGCCACGTGGGTTCTAATTTGAGGGCAATAACTTAGGCTATCTTTGATTGTAATACATCATTTCTTGGCCTGCACCCCTGCAATATTTTATTTTT
>JAMKCH010038457.1:0-45366 GCA_023653785.1 Ophioderma brevispina | reverse complement strand
CCCTTTGCTTGCGCTAACCAATGGCTTGTGCCGGTGTCTTTTTACAACTCATCGGAGGAATACCACTGGTAGAACGAACCACCCAGTGGGGCATCTTGCCCACGGCAGGCTTGGGTTTCAACACATTGGTGTGAGTGCTGCTGGCAATCCCAACAAATATTTCTACTTGATAAATTTTCCTACTTTTTATGTACAAAAACATTTTTAAAGTTCCTGTGTGTTTTGGAGAAGTGAACTTTGTGAGTGCTTTCAAAAGAGGTAAGTTCCGTGGTGTTTTTCCTTTTCCTTAGCTACAGTGCCATACTACCCTGCAAATTCAACTCTCACCTGACTCTGTGCAATGCATAGGCGACTATACTACTGACACTGTGGCCAGACCTCTTGGTCTAGCCTGTCTTGTTTGGAATTGGGGAAAATTGTATGTACTCAGGACCTGATGAATGAGTTGATGTTCTGTGCAGTTGTCCACCTTTTGGTTTGTACATTGTAGGCCTCAGTAGAAACATGCCTAGACTAGGGTGGCCTACTTCACACGTCTGAGCTTCTGGCTTCTGTACTTAGATTGTAAGTGGCAGCTGTGCTAATCCAGATTGAAATAAAATTTTTAATCAACTTTATAGTCTTACCACTTTCCAATGTCTACTAATGAATAAATTTGTTACACCCTGTTTGTTCTCACGCATACTAGAAAAATATCTATGGTTGGTTTCCAATAGCACATTCGGCTATCGCCTCATGTTATATTGAAACAAACGCATAGATAGTTTTCCGTATTGCGTGAACAACAGGGGATAGACTAATATACCTACCAATTGTTCTGTGGCTTGATCACACATTCCTTTGTTCTCCTCTTGTCAACTTGAAAATACATGATAATTTACAAGCTTCAATTGGCAACCTTCATGTATCAGTTCCATCATGTGCTTCTCCCTGAGGATCTTCTCGATGATGACTTTTTTAACATCGATTCTCATTCTCTCATTATAACACCAGATATAGGAATGTATCTTTCCTCACTGCACGAATTCTGTCCTTGGCCAGCAACACTTCCTAGAACTCAAGACCCTTACTCTGGAATCTTCTTTTCGCAAATGACTCTAAATCTTCTCCCTCTCTCCCTGCCTTCAAATCGAGAATTAAGAAGGACCATCATCAATTCTATAACTCTGCTGTTGCTGATCAAGTCACTTTTTTCTTGAACTTTGGCTTTTTTTTCTTTCCTCCCCGGTCCGTCTTACTTCCTTTTAGTCTTCTTTCCCCTCGTTCGTCCTTCCTGTTGTCCTTTCTTTATTTCTTTCTCTCTCTCTCTAATCCTTCCCGTGCTTCTTTCCTCCTCTAACCTGTTTACCTCCTTTATTCCCTCGTTCTGCCTTTCTCTGTCCTTTCCCGGTCCCCTCCCTCCCTCCGCTCTCCCTCCTCCCTCCCTCCCTCCCTCCCTCCCTCCCCCTCCCTTCCCTTCCTTCCTTCCCTCCCTCCTTCCCTCTTTCTTCCTTTCCTCCTTCCCTCTTCCTTGCTTCCTATTAGACATGGTTGTTTTGTCCGTTTGTCTTGTCCCTTTTTATGTGGACCCTGATCTGGTATTTTAATTTTTTGAATAAATGGTATAACTTAAAAAGTGGCCACTGCACCTTCACGCCCTGGTTTTAGCAGTGACCTCGCTCTTCACATTCACAGTTTCACCTTATTTTTTTACTATATGCAATGCTTTTAAATATTTGCTTGTTTTGTAACATTTACTTTATCATATTGAATTATACTCTGGTATTGCATGTTTCTTGTCGTGTACTGTGCTGTGATGATGAAGTTTCAAAATAAAATTGTTTGATTGGATTGATTGATTGATTATTGATTGAGAAACGCTCATTCTCTCATGTGTTACCAAAATTCATAGGAATCGGATGTTTCCCGTAGCGAAAATCACCCGGAGTTTTTTGGTTTCAAAATGATCCGGATAGACGAGGGTTAAATCCAGGGCTCTAATGTCTAACAAGCAAAATAAGGCTTACTGTATTTTGCGAAAGCGAAACAGAACCCCCATTTGGATTACACGGTTTATTCCATCATGCAAACGTGCATCGCGGAATACTCGTGTAATCAAGGGGGAGTTCGTTGTTTCGTTTCGCAAAATACAGTAAGCCGAAAAACACGCTACTCCCTTTCGCGGAGATCGCCAGTTGGTAGTAAATATTCGTAGGGACATTAAGTATATAGCCTATACTCTTAATATAAAGTTCGACGTTTTACCTTTTTTCTCTATATGGAGCCCTGGCATCAAAATGGTTTCCCAAGAAGGTTCTTTGAGTCAAAGAACCATTCTGATTCTATGATATCATTTAAGATTTTATATAACCCAATGTTATTTATAGATCCCTCTCAGACGTAGATTCCCACGCACTCAAAATATCGGTTGCCTGGCGGGACAACCTCATAAATTATGATGTGACCATTAAGAGACAAAACCCTCCCAGTAGTAAACCGGTAACAGGACAAAACCTCATGTGACATTTTAAGGAGACCCCAAAACTGAATATTTACTGTAATGGCCTTGCACAGAACGGTATTATATTTACATAACTCTTTACCCCAGATTCTAAATAAAACTGCTATATAATTTACTATCATTTTAACTTGAAATTAAACTAGAACCCGATTGACCAAATATTTAAATGCCATATGAGGTTTTAGCACTGGGGCCCACGTTTTACATTTGGTTTTGGGCATTTGAACCTCTGGAGTTACAATGAGGTTTTCCCCGCACAGCGACGATATTCGAGAACATTTTTAGTCAAAGAACCCTAAAATTATTATGGACCAACATTGTTTAAACTTTTTGTACAGGCCTAAATTGGAAACTGGAAATTGTTCTTCAGAAAACAAAGAGTGTCTTTAGAGGCTTTCAGAACCAAAATTCAGAACCTACCAGGTAATGGTTACGGAGGTAATAGTCAAAAATCGTCAAATGTCAAAGGTCCATCAACCAAGGTTAAAAAATCTTTAATATTGCAACGATTTCTTTAAAAATGGCTCAAATTGTTAACAGTTCCACAGGGATTGCACAAAAGTAATTTGACCCTCTCGTTTGTATCGTTTAATCGAGATAACTTGGCACAAGTTCCATGTTTGACCGCTATTGATCTCCGAATTTTTAAAAATACTGTTTAAGATGGGGTGCCAAATGTGTTTTTGTTTACAATCTTGTGAGGAAGAAACAATTTTGAGCCCCTTTTTAAGAAATCTGAGCAATATTAAAGGTTTAATAAAAAAACAAACCTTTTCGTGATGACCTTTGGTACGCGATTTTGTCTTATATCTCCATACCATACATCATAAATAGTCCCAGATATTACTTTGTTAATAATCCTTTACACATACGAACCCTTTGGTTACTTTTTTTATGAGCATTCCAACCAAAAGCATTTTTCATTTTTGACCTCGTATTAAGAATTTATACCCCCCCCCCCCCCCCTGATTCCTCCGGCCACACTTTCACGAGGGCCCCCACCGTTAAATTTGTTCTTAACCTTCAACAGAAGACAACTCCACTGAGAAATGATGCTCTGCTCTACACGGTCAACGGAATTGCTCCAAATGATCACTATACCATACATAAACTAAGAGAGGATAAAATTAACCTCTATACCAATGAATGTAATGCTTTAGTCCTCTACGCCATACGTTGTTTCGATTTATATATAGGTATAACCCACTACTAGTTGAAACAGCTTATGATTATAATTATCCTGATAAAATTAAAATTACGTAAACAATCACACTCTTAATGACTTAGTAGGAATTATTTTTTAATCCTCAAATATTATTTTGACAAGTTCTTTATAAATTGACACACAGAGACCCATGACACAACAAAGGCCATGACACGTCTCGCTATATCTTGCAAAGGCTAAGATCTTCGGGCTCAGAAGGAAAGATAATACCTCAATTTCATTGGAAAAGAATCTACACCTTTTCGTCGTCGTCAATACTCTAATTCTGTGGTGAATTGAAATTACACGGTAAATGAAAAGCTATTCAAAACCGTCGTAAAGATTTGTTAGCCTGGGTAATGACCGGTGCAACAAGTTGAACTCAACCACTCAACAATGCCAGGCTTTTATCTCTTACTATGCGTGAAACTTTCAGCGTGTTTGTGGCGTTTGGTGTGTTAAGTTGACACCCATAAACATGTAATATTTACACCAGCTCGTTGATTGTGCTATTGTGTCAAATCATGTTAAAAACATGGGAGTTGGGCTAGAAGTTCTATAATGCTCTTTCAGGCTGACCCCAATTCATGCATTTAACACCGTATATTTGCTTTATTGGAGTTACCAAAGCCTAGTAAAAAGTGTATGACGTCAACTAGTGTTATATGAAATCTACTTCCCTGGATTACCAAATCCATGCTTTATTCTTCAAAACATTGGCTTGTAGAGACTCACTTGCAGCTTTAGAATGTATGTAGCTTATTCAGTTGTTATTGCAAATGTGCTTATATACGCTTTGGTCAATCTTCACCGGCATCTTTACGAAATGAGGGCCAAAATGACTAAATATTTAATTTAAATAAGTACACGAGTAGTGTAACAGCGTGCAACGCCTGTTAAATTGTTAAAACCCCCTTCTTTGGTGCAAAAATATTTAATGCAATTGTCAATTGACAATTTCGGCTCCTTTTCATTAAAAACAAACATCCACCTGGGTATATGGTGATCCCAAAGTGATAGTGATGGATAAGGAGGTGGCAACCACCAGGCCCCCTTTTTTGGGGGGGAGAGAAGTACCAAAATGCCTAGAACAACACAAATAACAGAGACACTTGCTTTTGGTACCAACAGAGCGTTTTAGTGCTATAGTAATATGTTTGAGTCAGTAAAATTGCAAAATATCAATTTTTCACCATATATCCAGTTTTTTCATACTTTACTTATGACGTCATAGTGTCATAACGGGGATGTTGGTACTTATTTTGATACCAATGAAAAGAAGAAACGCTAAGCTATCCTGTGGTACCAAATTTATAGAAATCGGATGTTCCGCGACGAAAATCACAGGGGTTGCCCCCCCCCATGGGTTTTGTTACAAAATGGATCAGGTAGACGAGGGTTACTGCCATGGCTCTATATCTACGGCGGTCCGGTAAGTACGTATATCCTGTTTCTAAAACTGAAAAAAAAAGTTGGCGTAAATTGAAACGAGCGTTTGAAAATTCTAAAGACTGGAATAATACCGAAAGGCATTGTGGGAAAAGGGATGCGGCCCGTAGCGATTGCGGGTTCACTTTTCCGTCTTTGCGAGCACCAAGTACCCGACAAAAACGTTCAATTCTCTCGCTAGGTTCTATAGGTTCAGACCCAATTACGATACATAATCAAAACAAAACATGGTAACCATGGTAACGGACCCTCTGATGCAAAAATCCTTCGTTTTTCAGAGATATTTGAGATTTAGTTTCATTTGCATACATTCGCTATGACCATGATGACGGGCTGATAACGTTAAATCTCTCGCGCAATACTAATTTCTTTCGCAGTCTGTGACACAGACTACACACTTTCCGGACCGCCGTAGCTCTATATCTAACAAGAAAAATAACGCTACTTCCCTTTCCGCGAAGATCGTCAGGTGGTAGTAATCCCGGGGTAGAAATATTCCTAAGGGCGTTTAAGGTATATAAGGCATATCCCCTTACTATAAAGATTCGACTTTTTAAATAACCCTTTTATCCTCTATATGGAGCCCTGGTTTGAAATGTTTCCAAAAAGGTTCTTTGAGCGTCAAAGAACCATCCTGATTCTAAGAAATCATTTAAGATTTTATGTAACCCATTTAGGTTCTTTATAGATCACTCTCAGATTAGCGTAGATCCCACGCACTCAGAATATTCTAGAACATTTTAGTCAAAGAACCTTAAAATTATATGGACCAACAGATGGTTTAAAACTATTTTTTAGGCCTAAATTGGAAACTGGAAATTGTTCTTCAGAAAACCACTAAAGATTTCTTTAGAGCTTTCAGAACCAAAATTCAGAACCTACAAGGTATGCTTACCATGGTTACGGAGTATAAGACCAAAATCGTCAAATGTCAAAGGTCATCACGAAAGAAATGAGCAATATTAAAGATTGAACCTTTCGTGATGACCTTTGACATTATTTGACGATAAGTATCTCCAAACCATACGTCATAAATAGTACAAACTACACCTTTTTTAATCCTTGTAACAAGATGCACACTTTGGTTCGCTTTTTACAGCAATCCAAGCATTTTTCATTGTTGAACCCCCTGTATTAAGAATTTACCCCCCCCCCCTTCCTGGATTCCGCCCACACTTTCACGAGGGCACACCCGCTAAATTTGTTCACCTTCACAGAAGACAAATCCACTGAGAAATGATGCTCTCCACGGTCACGGAATTGCTCCAAATGACTCAACTATACCATACAGTAACACTATAGAGACGATAAAATTAACATCTATACCAATAAATGTAATGCTTTAGTCTCTATTCCATACGTTGTTTCGATTTATATATAGGTCATAACAACACGACATAGTTGAAATAGCTATGATTATAATTATCCTGATAAAATTACGTAAACATACACGCTAAGGACTTAGGGATTTATTTTTAATCCTCAAATATTATTTTGGACAAGTTCTTTATAAATGACACAACATAGACCATGACACAACATAGGCCATGACACGTTCTCGCTATAGCTTGCAAAGGCTAAGATCTTCGGGCTCAGAAGGAAATGTATAATACCTCATGTCATTGAAAAGAATCTACCGTTTCGTCAAATACTATTAAATTCTGTGGTGAATTGAAATTACACGGTGAATGAAAAGCTATTCAAAACCGTCGTAAAGATTTGTTAGCCTGGGTAATGAACCGGTGCAACAAGTTGAACTCAACCACTCAACAATGCCAGGCTTTTATCTCTTACTATGCGTGAAACTTTCAGCGTGTTTGTGGCGTTTGGTGTGTTAAAGCAGAGAAATGGTAAGTTGACACCATAAAATCATGTAATATTACACCAGCTCGTTGATTGTGCTATTGTGTCAAATTATTTTAAAAGTGACAGGAGATATTTTTTTAGGATACGAATTTCTCTCAATTGCACCGGAAATCGATGGTAGAACACCTACCAAGAACTTTCGAAGTGTTTTATTGGACAAAAACAAGTACAAAAAAGAAAACAGCAAACCAAAACCTTGTTTTGAACTGCCTGACTATCGTAATTGCCTCATAGAACACCGTGCCTTGACTTTCTTTCCTATGCACGTCCAGAAAGTATAAAATCATAATTTATTACATAAAACGGCGTTCTTGGCTTAATCACTTCTGGTGTGTTCTAATACATTGAAAAGCATTCCAATATGCAAAAACCCGGTCGAAAAAAATTGGGGGACCTTCTTTCTGGAAATCTTCCTCATTTCTCTGTAAAATGTTTTGATAGGGCTGGGGGGACGACCTACGACCTGCTCGATTTGACCTTTTGGGATTTCCATTTCTAAACGGTATTTAATGCAACATCCCCTTAAGTGCCTTACACTGCGCTCTGTGTCCCGTGACATCACAAAATCACCTCTTAAGCCTCGTCAATATTTTTAGTAAAATTCATGATAATTGTGACTTCAAAATCGTTTTGGGTTAAGTTGATTACTGCCCCGCTACAACAGTGGTATTTCAAATATTAGCTGGTCACTTACTTTTAGGCCCTTTTAGGGTAGACGTTTCATATGCAAATGAGTTTATGCAATTCATGGCCATTCCGTCAAGCGCTACTGCAACACGTCATACAGCGCATGACTGAATCATTGTAATACCTCATTGCAATCATGGTACTTTCCATATGAAACGTCTACCCTTTTGAGTGTCTAGGCTCCGTCCCAAGGATTGCGGCCAAGAATCAACAATTTTAGACGCCCCGCCGGTTAATTAACACATAAGAGTCTTTAATCTTGACCAGGGGGGAAGGACGCCCGATTGATTGTTGGGGTATTTGAAGTTGCCGAGCTCCTGTGGAGCTCTATGGACAAAAATCCCTAATCACAGCATTCAGATGCCTGATTGATTTCCTGCAATTTTACCATACGGCAGAAGACATCATGTGAATCAATATTTGTTCTGCGAACTTTTTAGATCGTAGAAGAAATTTTACTGAGAACACTGCATTTGACAATTAATTTTCGGCGCCATTTCAAAAATCCCCTAGACTACTAGAACTGTATATTTTTAAAAAAATCTCATCTCCTGTGTATTGTGGTCCTACCAAGCCTATCGACTTGTCCAGAAAAAAAAAAGAAAAAAAAAAAAAAAAAAAAAAAAAAAAAAGGAAAAAAAAAAAAAAAAAAAAAAAAAAAAACAAAAGACAATCTTCGACGAGCACGAACTTATACAAACGCAACACGCAGATCCGTGCCTCATGCAACCTGGCCTTCATATGGAAACCACATTTTTGGATCAAATTTCTTTCCAAAAAAAACCTGATTGTCATGAGACGCATTTTTTCGTGTAGTTAACGTGTAGGATTCTTTATGGGAGCTTATGGTGTGTGGCTTTTTCGCACAGTTATGACTGACAAATGACCGTATATTATCGTCCAGCCTTTAAACACCACCATAAATCTATACAAGTTTTACTGGGTTATTTATATGAGTGCTAATTTTTACAAAGGGATCACACACACCCACACGGTTTATGCATTGAGTGTATGGAGAAATGAAGGAGCGCCGTGACAGCGTGACGAATTCCGATTGTTCAGACCGAAAGGGAGCATGAAAGAGGGCCCACTGCGCTCGGGGTCTAACCTGTCAGACGCCCGAGTTTTCATATATCTAATATCTAATCATAAGCACAAGAAAATACTGATGCGCGGTGGCAACGCGTGTGGCAACGCATCTAACACACACCCACACACACACCCACACACGGTTATGCATCTAATGTATGTGAGAAAGAGGATCGCCGTGACAAGCTTGACGATTCCGAGTGTTCAGACCGAAAGGGAGCATGAAAGAGGGCCCACTGCGCTCTGGGTCTAACCTTTCCGACGCACGAGTTTTCCCATATATCTAATGCATACGCACCAAGAAGATACTGATGCGCCGTGGCAGCGCGTGTGGCAGCATCAGTACCACACACAAACACACCACAACCCCGGTTTTTGTTCCCAGTCCCTGTTCTCGTGGAACAGATTTTTTTACCCAAAGTTAACCACCCGCCCATTTTTGTGTTACACCCATTCCCTGTTTCTCGTGAACAGATTTACAACCCAGGGGTCAAGCAATAAGTTGCAGTGACCCCGCTCCAAAGGAGCGAACCATAAATTATTTATTTTTTATTTATTTATTTGAACATACACTTTTATAACGTTGGCACACGCCTAACCCGGCGGTGCGTGTTCAGACACATATAATTTATACACAAAATATTTAAGTAAAGAACAAAGTGAAACGGATTGTAAGCTTGTATTTTCTTAGTTGTATTATTATGGTCCACAAAATAATGACCCAAATTGTTGTCCCATATAGCTCTCTGGCTACAAATTAAATTCCATTAACATCATAACTAATTATGCAAGTCATGTAAGAATCGTTATCTCTTTAGAAAAGGTCAGCCTTCGGCCAATCCGCGTGAACCCGCCATGGAGGTCACGGAATTGGCCCATCAGCCACACCCAACTGCGTGACTCGAGTTTACGATGCATGACCTAACACCTGATGTTATCCCGCGGAAACGTTCAGTCTGCTGTATCCTTTCAATAGGTGCGTAACCACGCATTGGCGAATTGCTGTCGTTCCAAGATATTCTTTTACATGGTTGGACGGGGCAAGTTCCATATTTAAATACATTTTTTTCCTGTAGGCATATCGCGTAGGAAAGCATACTGAGAGCATGGATAATCAGGATTGTGACAATAGGTTAGATTATGAGACATAATTGTCGAAAATTTGTGTGGAAATTCAAAATTGTGCTCGTCCACACATTTGAATTGAGTCAGTATTTTCGTAATTAAAGTTATTAATTCATGGTAGATAGCTTTCTGATAATAAATTTTTGTCATTCTAATACACCGCTAGGATTTTAGCTTCTGTCATGTAAGTAGGTTTACTAAAGGTGCAAAATATTATCGTGAAACTTCGAGAAGCAAACTACAGTGTGCATGTTTACAGTCAATGAACATACATTCAGAACAATCACTGGTATTTCATTATTTCGTTAAAATTCTTAAATCATTAATTGCATACCATATCTGCAGATAGGATTAGTTGGTGTGTGTTTTTGTTGTTGTCAACTCATTTTATAAAATCGAAGAGAGAAGGGAGACATTATTGCGCCATCTTGACATGTCCGCAGTACAAAAGCATCTGGGTAGCAAGTTATTGTGAGGGGGGGGGGGGGGGGGGGGGGGGGGGGGGGGGGGGGGGTGGGGGGGGTGTGATTCACGTAAGCCATGTCTTTCCCTTCATGTTACATGTGACAAGTATAAGCGGCCCATTTATGCTGGCGCTGTTTGGTTTGTCGTTTTACAACGGCAATGTGGGACCCCATATCGACTGATGGGAATGTTTTTGCGAGAATTATCTTCATAAGATTGTTTGACTGACTAGTAAATTAATAATAAATGAAATTGTGGAATATATTTAGTGGATTTTCGAAAATGAATAAGAGATTTTGTTTTGTGAACAATGCACATTGTGAAATTCTCTTTCTCTCTGATTTTTTCAATTGTTATTTAGTTCACGTTCACATGTAATTCGGGTCTTCACTTTTATTTTACTGCACATGCGCACTGAACTGCTAATCACTAGGCAGAGATAGAAAAATAATTATAATGTTGTGTGATATTATTTTTAAATTTTAAACTTGTAACGAAGTTGAAGCGATCAAGACATGATTAAATTTTTTCTCTTATTTCATGAATGATGTAAATTCATGTAAACTTGTATGTCATTCATTGTATGCGAGCATCACTGAACTGCACTAATTAGGAGATTAAAGGAAAATTAATAATGATGTGTGTAGATTATGTGAAGACTCTAATAGTTGTAGGAGCGAATGAAGACATAATATTTTCGCTTCAATTGTTAGTTTAGGAGAGATTGAATCCATGTTGATAGTTAATATATTAATCTATATTGTGAAGACAGGATAATGTTTCCTTCAATAGGATAGGAAGTTGTTTTTGTTCTTTGTATTGTTTTAGATTTATATGGTGAATAAAAAATACTAAATATTAAATAACTTCTAAAGACACATGACAACTTTCTCCTTGTAATCATAGTTTTGGTAATCATCGCTTCCTCCTGCATTTATGGATTTGGTGAATTAATTGAATTGTTTGTTCAATTTTGATGTTTGGCGGAATAATTAAACTTCCAATTCAGATAACTACCGTTCTGTAGGGATAGTTATGAACATGCTCTCATAGGGAATACTATTATGACTTCTATTAGTAATAGACGATATGGATTATTATTGTTGATGAATGAGATAACTGGAGCATATTGCCCCTCCCCTTTAGAGTTAGTGTTAATGTGTAGCTTTAGTCTGGCTGTAACTCACATCATAGCGTATGGTGACATAACGTGGGGGGTTGGTTGTGAGAAAAAATAAATAATACAGCCATGTAAAACTTATTATTATTATGTACTAACCATGTAAACCACGTTTATTTCAGCAGAAGAGGTAGATGTATTTTTGGTGGGTTCCTTTCCATACCCAGAACATGGTGTCACATCAAATGGTTCCAAATTAATTGTGTCACATCCAAATGTCCAAATAGTCCAAATTATAATGTCACAATATGTCACAAATTAATAATGTCACCATTAGTGACATGAATATTATGTGCCAATGCATGCGAAAGGCAAGCACCTCACTGAGTGCTCGACGTGTGTTGGGTATAAATGGCTTAGCCCTCATGAATATTATGTGACAATGCATGCGAAAGGCAGGGACCTCACCGTAGTGCTCGACGTGTTGAGGAGTATAAATGGCTTAGCCTTCAATGAATATTATATGACAACGCATGCAAAAGGCATGCACCTCACTGAGTGCTCGAGTCTTGTTGGAGGTATAAATGGTTTAGCCTTCAATGAATATATGTGACAATGCATGCAACGGCAAGCACCTCACTGTAGTGCTCGACGTGTGTGGATGTAATAAATGGCTTAGCCTTCAATAAAATTATGTGACAATGCATGCGAAAGGGCAGCAACCTCCCTGTAGTGCTCGACCGTCTGGTTTGGAGGTATACATTGGCTTTGGCCTTCAATAAATATTATGTGACATGCATGCCGAAAGGCAAGGCACCTCAACTGTAGTTCCGCGGTCTTGTGTGGATGTATAAATGGCTTAAGCCTTCAATGATATTATGTCCGACATGCATGCGGAAGGCCAGGCACCACCCACTGTAGTGCTCGACGTCTTGTTGGAGGTATAAATGGGCTTAGCCTTCAATAAATATAAAATGGTGACATGAAGCATCACTATGGTTGAATAACCATGGGACGATGAACATCAGGTGGCGACGAATACTGTGTGGCGACGATTTCACGAAGAAGCAATGTTGTCCGTGTTGGAACCCACTGGTGGCCCCTTTTTAAATGTTATTATATACTATGAGGTGTAAAAGAAATATTAAAACTCTTTTGTGTAAATACAAACATTGCACCCCAGGTGTCAGATGGTTGTATTACGATTGCCGGCCGGCCATTGCCTAGAGGGGGAAACTCTTGCCCAAAAAGTGATTTTTTGCCATTGTATTGTTATATATTTAGAATTATAAACATATGTCTGTAAATCCAAACATATGCAACCCAGGGTGTCATTTGTTTGTATTTACGATTGCCGGCCAGTGCCTAGTAGAGGGGGGAACCTATGCCCAAAAAGTGGTTTGAGTAGGGTATGTAAATTAGGTATGCAAATTAAAGGGTAACTAAGTAAATATTTTAATTAGAACATGTATCGCCAGTCTGCTGTACTTTCATAGGTACTGTACGTTGTGATGTAATTTTGACGACGAACGAAGGCTGGTTGTAATAAATTCTTGAGAAACTGATTTATCGAGTCACGTGCGTCATTCGGAAGGACGCAAGGTTCTCCCCCTTGCAACTTACCCGCGAGTCCTCCGCGGGGCGCTTCCCGCCGTTCCCTCCCGCTAACAAATTGGTATCAGAAGTGGGATCCTAATTGACGACGTTCGAGGCTGTTTGATGACGAAGGGGTGGATGGCGATAGCGACGAAGGATTGTAACTTTGCTACGGAGGGATTCAGAACTGCTACGTTGGGTGGAACGAAGCGACGAAGGGTTGTATGTGCGACGGAGGGATTCAACGGCTACGTTGGGGTGGACTAAAGCGACGAAGGAGTTATATGTGCGACGGAGATATTCAACGGCTACGTTGTGTGGACATAAGCGCCTGGGAAGTTGTATGTGCGACGGAGGGACGTCGGATTGGTGTGTACGACGAAATAGTGGTGCTGCGGTGCTGCTACGGGGATTCCACTGCTAACTTAAGAGGACGTAAACGATGGCAGCCGGAGGACCTGGGAGAAGTCGATGAAAAAAGTGAGCATGAAGTGAGGCCGAAGACGGCGGTAGGAGACTTAGTCGTGACGATATGGATGGTGTGTGTGAGCGGGTGTGGGACATGAGTCGGGCAGCGATATTCTGCTGCCAGGTCGGTGGTAAAGGGGACAGTGGGCAAGGTGAAGAGTGAGGTGAACATTTTATGATGGATGAGGACCCGGGAGCCCGACGGATGAGTACTGGTCCGAGTCCGATGGTATCGGATGGAGATACAGTCACCGGGGGCAGTTAGAAAGAGGGGTGATCGACCCAAGAGGCCCGTTCTAGGCGGGAGAGGTTCATTATGGAGAGCAGTGACTGACGACTGATGGGACGATATTACAGCCAGAAAGGCGTAGGGACGACGAGTTGATTGAGTGACCTCAGGGGAGGGTATGACTTAAGGGTGGGAAGCGGCGTTCGCGCTGGGCCAGAAAGAGAAGGGGAGAAAGAAGAGCAAAATGATAGTGATGGAAAGAGCAGCAGTATGGTGCGGAGTGGAGGAGGGTGGAGGAAGAGAGAAGGAGCAGGGTGTGGAGAGAGGAGAGCGGTTAATAGATTTGGGTCGTCAGCACAAGAGAAAGAGGAATATCGGATTCGGGGGTTGCGCGTGAGCGCCAGATTTGGTTACAGGAGGCTGGAGAGCGTCTAGAGCAGTTGGTACTAAATTGGAGAAGAACGCAGAGGAGAAGAAGCGACAGTTAAAGGATGAGTGAGCCTAAATTTTGGAGAGAGAAAGAACGGATACTTGATCGGGAAGGCTACCGACAGGGGTTGTAGAGAATTGTGGACCGGCTCGCACCTTAATTTGAGGATGTAGGGAGTCAATGCCCGTATAACGGGGCGAGTAAGTTTAGAGGAGTATTACGGCACTGGAAAAGTTCGAAGAGGGGAAGTGGAGAGCTACGGCAGCGTCTAGAGTTCAATGAAAGGGGGGGAACGGGCAGATGCGAGGGGAAGGATGGCGAGCTTCGTGAGTACGGAGTATAAAGAGTGGAGGAGTACAAGCCGTCAGCAAGGAAGGAGAGAGTTAGGGAGATCGGTCGGCCGACGAGCGTGGCTGACTTGCGACCAGCATGCAAGGGAGCGTGTCGGGCCTGAAGAAAGAGTGCAGAACGCGCCGTCACCTTTGCATATGGAACAGCCGTGTGGTGAATTGGGTGGTCCGTCAGTTGAAACGGATGCGAATGGAAGATAAGCATACAAGAGAGTAGAACTCTCGCTACTTGGCTGACACGAACAGTGCCTCGCCGCGGTATGTGCCACCGCATCTGAGAAGAATCAGCAGGACGATTGAGATATGAAGGTAGACGTCTAGTTAACAGACCGGAAGGTATTAGTGACCCGTACTTGTTGGAACATCCCCCGTTTAAGAGGAGAAGAAGGTCCCGATTGCAGCAGAGTTTGTCAGCGCAGGTGGGGAGAGAGTGAAGGTCCAATATGCAAAGAAAGGTTTTGAAAATACGAGGAAAATACCCTGGAAGGATTTTCGACTGCCTTTCCGAGGCTTGTAGGGAATCAATAAATGGACTGATAAGGAAGTGACATATCAGCTGTTTACTTTTTTCCAGGGGGTGATGCATTTGGCTGCCATGAGCATCAACGACGTTAACCCCAAGTAGATGACCTTTGCGAAACTGATGGACGTATGGAGAAGGAGTTCGGGGCGAGAAGAGTGTGCCAGAAATTACTTTCAAGATTGCACGTGCGGGGATCAGGAGGCCGAGAGAGAGTCTTCATGCCTTAGGATTGGATATAAGAGATACTAACGTCGCTAGGGATCCGTTTCCACAGACTGATAAGCAAGTAGATATTTTGTGTGGCAAGGGGGTACTTTAAGGATGCAATAGCAGATTCGGTCATCTGGAAAGATCTGTTTCCAGGCGAGGCCTGCATCATTAGAGGAAGGGGGGGCCCCCCAAAAAAAAAAACAATCTTCCCAAAAGCAGGCTTCAGGCTAATAGAATCGTTCCACCGTAGGGAGAAGTCGAGGAGTAGGAGTATGCTGGTGCAAACGAGATTGGTTGAATCTCAGTCAACCCCGACAGCAGATTTCGCCAAGTTAGAGTCAAAGATGGATGCACGGGAGCTAGTATGGAAGCATGTTTTTAGGATCTTAAAAATCTGTAAAGCGGGGGTCCGAGGGTCGGCCACGAGGACGAAGCAGCCAAGGGCGGCATCGCTTAACGGATATCGAGGACAGATCAGTGGAACGGCACAGAGGCGTGGAAATACCCCCAGAACGCCCACGCCCCCCACCGGGGCCCCCATTATGCTTTATTGTCAGAAGTCTGGACACTTCGCACGCTATTGTCATCGAACGTAGCGCCGAGAGAGGTGCGGTGTTTCTGCTGCGAAGAGTTGGGTCACAATACAAAGAATTGCCGTTACAGGATGTGGTGGTTTGTCGCAGATGTCGACAGGGAGGGCACCGTTCCTATCATTGCAGGATGTCGGGAAACGATATCGGTCCAACCCAAGGGGCCATGGGGGGGCCGGCGGCACAGAGGCCCGCGGCAGTTTTAAACCAAGAACGCATTGGGGTGTCGGGGGGATGGGAACGTAAGGGGTACAGAAAGGCGTAAAGGTGCCAATGTTACAGAAAGTAGGGAGATTAACTACAAGGGGATAGCGTAGGTTGTCGAGGAGATGGGCGAGAGAGCGAGAAACGGGCAGGAGTGGGGTTGGAGATGCGGAGGAGATGGACGCCGAAGCGGGAAGGGATCAAACGGAGGATTGGTGCATCTTCGTGATGCTGATGTGTGTACAATGTCAGAGATGTGAATGATTCTTCAAAGGCTGACATGTATGTACCGGTGTTTGTTACATGGGTTGTCTACGTCATTTCTGCTAACCCTGGGACTTCAAATTCGCTTGTGCCGATGGAGTTGTAACAGATGATTCCGGAATGAGAAACGACGTAGGCTCCGGTTTTCTAATACACACCTCATCCAGGCCGATGGGCGACAGGTAAAGACGTGGGGAACAGCAAACCTGGAGATAGGGTGGGAAAATGGCTGCCATTTAGCTCAGAGTGGTGATTGTCGCAGACGTTGAGAAAGGCATGCTGGGGATGGATTTCCTGAACAACCTGGGGCGATAAATCGATATTGGTCAACAACCGCGCTCCACTTTGAGGTGAAAAATACGATGTCGTGTCCACCGCATGATCTAACTCCAACACTCAGGTTGTGGCTGTAGAGGATATAGTGGTGCCGGCCGCGCATCAAGTTAGTTTGTATCTGCGGCGATAATTGCAAGCAGACGAGGGTGGAGTATGTGTAAGCTACTAGGTCATTCATGTCGACGTAGATAGTGGAAGGGCGCTTCACAAATACCGCTCTTTCTAGGGCAAAGGTCGAGAGCGGCTGGGGTATAGAGCCGTTAATGGTGGGCCCACTTTACGATAGCGGACTATTGGTGGAAAGAGGTCTAGTGAAAGTTAATGACTGTGGTGCCAGTTTACAATTACTAATGTGGTGACTTTCCTCGAGAGGTGAAAACAAGGCGCTTACGCTAAGCAATTTGTGCTGGTGGCGGAAAATGAGGTGTGCGAGACTAGGAGGTGGGGCCATATCCAATGGTGAGCGGCAGAGGTGCCTGAACATCTGAAGGAGCTGTTAGAGAAGAGTACTACCCACTTGGGAGAAAGGAAGAGAGAAAAAGTGGCGTATTATTAGCGAACTATCAGATTGTTTCTCTATCGGGGAGTTTGATATTGGTAGGGAAACGACGACGGTTGAAGCACAGCATGTGATCCTGGGAGTGCCCGCCTATTCGCGCCATTGAGAAGGTCATCCCCGCAGGCAGCGTGAGGAGGTGGAGCGACAAGTGAACAGTTGTTGAGAAAGGGCTAATACATCCTTCAGATAGTGCTTGGTCCTAGCCCAGTGGTGTTAGTATCAAATACGGATGGCTCGAAGCGCCTTTGTCTGGACTATCGAAGGTTTAATGAGGTCACGATGAAGGACGCGTACTCCTTTTTGCCGCGAATCGAGTGAGTCGTTGGATCTCTAGGGGGACGCCAAGTCTTTAGCAAACGCTCGATTTGGCCCCGGCTACTGGCAGGTTTGAGAGGACACGGACGCTTAAGAAAATCTGCTTCTTTCTCTCCACCACCAGCGGACTTTATGCTTAGAACGTCCTACCATTTGGCCTTTGCAATGAGCCCCTCAAACGTTTGAAAATTGATGTATATAGTATTGGCTGGATTGAGATGGGAGACGCTCCTCGTTTATTTAGATGACGTGATTGTGTTCGGTAGCACCGTGTCTGAGTCATTAGAATCGGTTCGAGTAGGTTTTTCAGAAGTTTTCCGAGGAGCCGGGTGAAAACTCAGCCCTCAAAGTGTCCCTATTTCAAAGGAGGTGACGTATTTCGGCCACGTAGTAAATCTGAAAGGGGTATTTCTAACGTCCGTCCAAGATAGAAGCAATTCGGGATTGGCCGACGCCAAAGACGTTCCTGACGCCCACGCCGGGTCGTAGTTTTTCCTTGGGACTGGCGTCGTACTATCGTCGGTTTATCGTGGATTTTGTGATATCGCGGCAACCTCTCCATCGCTGACAGAGAAGAAGTTGGTGTTTGAATTGACGAGCGAATGGGACGATGCGTTCAACAGCGTTTGAAAGAGTTGCTGACCGTGCTCCAATGTTGGCTACTACCCTGCCAAGGGCCATTTATCTTAGACCCTGACGCCAGCAAATTTGCAAGGGGCGTATACTGTACACAAGTAACCAGGATGGCGAGGAGAGGGTTATAGCGTTGGCAGTAAGTCATTGTGTCCCGGCCATAGCGAAACTACTGGGTGACGAGAAGAGAGCTTCTTGCGGTGGTTGTATCCTCAAAAGTATCGTCACACCTTGGGAGGAAGCAAGGTGAAAGTGATGACTGTACCACGGGTCGCTAAGGTGTTGTGTAATTCAAAAAAAAACCCTGAGCAGCCTAGCGAGATGGCTGGAGTGCTGTCCAGTTTCAACAACGATTTGGAGTACATACGCGGAAGGACGCCATTCTAACGCAGACGGCCTGTCAAGAATCCCTTAAGACAGTGTGGGCGGATGGCGGCTAAGAATGTCCAAAATATGAGGCTGAGCGGGGAGCAGAAGCAGTCGGAGAGCCAGATGACGTGGTGAGATCGGGTGCCAAAGCAAACTTTGGAGGTATGCAGGAGCCTGAAGTGGAGGGTGGCCGCAGTTTCTCATCTGCGGACGCGAGGCTCGGTCGAGTCGGGAAACACATGCTCGACCAGCCTGGACGGATAGAAACCCTGACCCCGTCGTGGTTGAAGTTCGTAATGTAACTATACAACCGGAGATCACACTAGAGATGATACGTGAGGCGAAGTAACGGACGAGACAATGGCTCCTTGTCCTGAGAAGAAAGGAGGCTGGAGAGGGTAGGCCCCCGTGGAAAGATGTACCTGCCTTGTCGTCTGCATCGAAGACGTATTGGGGCCATTGGGACATGTTGGCAGTAAAGGAAGGCATCCTGGTGAAAGAGGGAGAGTGGAGATGGGAGGACTATTAAGTGGCTGGTCGTGCTACCAAGGACAATGCGGAAGCGAGTGCTAGATGAGCCATGCATGGAAGGCAGGAGCGCACCTGTGTCGTAACAAACCCCTACCCAAAGGTTCGGGAAAGGTACTATTGGGTGGGATTATTGCCGACGTGAGGTCAATCTACGCATGTTGCGTAGGACTGCGCAAGGAGGAGGGACCGCCAAGCGTCACCGAGCACCAGCGTTCACAGTACAAAGTATGAGCTCCTCTGGAGCGGTTAGCATGTTTGATTGTTGGGCCTCTGACCGAGACGGATGATGGGAATTCATATATGCTTAGTCGTCGGCGATTACTGGACCCTTTGGATTGGAGGCATATGCCATAAATATCAATGTGCCGAGACGGTTGCAGCGAGTGGTGGATAGTTCGTCTGTAGGTTTTGAGTTCCGAGGAATCCATTCCCGACCAGGGCCCTAAAGCTTCGAGTCGAAGGTATTCAGAGAGATGTGTCGGATATTGGGGATTGAGAAAACCCTTACGACGCCGTACAAACCCAAGTCGGATGGCCTTGTCGAGGGTTACAACCGGACTATTGCCACTGCCGTTGTTGTCACTCATGATTCACCGTTTCCAGAATCAGAAGACTGGGACCAGTATATCTCATATTTGGGCTTTCGCTATGTTTCAAGAGTTCAAGAGTCGACCGGGCGAGAGCCCAAATATGATCATGGTTGGGCGAGAAGTAAATGTTCCCGTTGACTTGGTGTTGGTGCGTAACCTAATGAGGGAGAATGCGAAACAGACTATGGCGTAGGATTTGAGAGAGCGTATTAGGTGAATTCATGAAGGGCAAGGCACGCTTTTGGGAGTTCAGTATGAATAGACAGAAACGTACTACGACGCTTTGGTGCATGGTCTGTGTTAGGGCAGGTCAGTTTCGTCTGGTTGTATCATCAGACGAGGAAGTTGCGACTTTCCAGGAAGTAAGCCCTGCCGTGGGAGGCCCATTATCTGGTGGTAACTGCGCTCTCAGATGGTGTCTTCCGAATCCAGAAGTCTGCCCGCAGTAAGCCGAGAGTAGTTCATGCCAGATAGGTTAGCTCTATGAAGGACCATTTTTGTTAGGACTGGAACTACCATGTGCCAGAATATAGTCGAGGTTGGGGACCAGCTGGTTAAACGGGATTGAGAGGCCTATAGAAGGACCCGGTGGGCGCGACGACAAACAGTAAGCAGCTGAAGCCTGGAATGGAAAACGAACATGATGGTGTACGCAGAGAAGGGACACCTGACGAGGCACGGGGCTCCTACGATAATAAAGAGAGGGCTTAGTCTGTCGGTTGAACTGCGATTGACAGCGGCCTTCATTAAAATAAGGGTATCAGGAGGAGACCAGAGGCTGGAATTGGCGACGTGGGGGGAAAAAGGATGAAGAGAGAGTGGACAAGACGCCCAAGAGTTTGAAAAAGCAGCAGACGAAAAATGAATTCGGCTAAAAGTGTGAAAGACGTTGTAATGAGTCAGAGGCTGGGCGGTGGACGTGCCTAAGTGCGAAGGCAAAAGTCATGAAAGTGTACATTCGACCCGGTCCGTACACATAAAGTACGACCAGGTAGGAGCGCGGAGTCCGAATGAAGCCTAGGAAGAAGTGGGACCGTGTCCGAAACAGAGAACGATAAGCGAGGCCACCGGAGAAAGCGGTCGATTGAGCCTGATTAGTAGTTGACGGCACGAACCAAGGAGGAACTCTAGGCGCGAGCGGCCGAAAGCCTCATAGGTTCTGCTGATTGTGGAATATTGTCAGATACATTTTGATTTTGTATGATTAGGGGAGAAGGAATAGATGAAATTGAGAAACCTTGTATATAAAGTAAATCTACACGAAAATCCACCCAAGGATCGGGCGACAATCAAATCGTATCAGTCATGATTTTTGTTCGTTGAACAATTTCGATGGGTAGATAGACCATACTTGACACGCGTAAGGCCTTGCGAGGCTGGTGACGCCCAACCCGGTGTCCAGTGCAGCTTGTTCAACGGTGACGAATTAAAGATTGCAGCTTCCATCATGGTGACCGTGGAGGTGGCCAGACGGGCCGGCTGACTTGAAACGAATGGCAGACGTGCCGCAAGACTTTGAATGGCAGACGTGCCAGGCTACTTTGGATGAAGGCCGAACGCGCCAGACGACGTTGATATTGCCCAGACGGGCCGGACTACTTTGGAGGACTTGGCTACGCGCCTGACGACTTTGGATGGCCAGACGGGCCGGACGACTTGAGATGATGGCCAGACGGGCCTGACGACTTGAGATGGAACGACCAGCCCGGGGCGAAAGACCTCACATGGGCCGGTCGATAGGAGTAGCCCGAGTGCTAATACTGCCCCTTGGCGATGGATGCTGCGGGCTTCAAAAGTAACCGAAACAGCGCCGAGGCAGTTTATTGGAGATACCCGGATTAATGGTGTACCAATATGAACAAAACGCCGAACCCGTCTAGTGGTGTGCTGTTAATGGGGTGATCCACTAAAATTGTCACTGCAATGGAATTCCGTATGTGATAGGGACCACGGCGTCCGGAGCGATAGTGAGGTACGGTAAAGCTGCATACTGTCTGAGACTCGTCAAAACATTGCGGACGGGCGGCGGTTGACGGCAGTGTATGGTTGAAGGTGGGTTCCAACACACAGGTGCCGCTCACACCACGGGTACTGGATGCGCAAGGCGGGCGACATGGTGGATGATGACGACACTGAACTGTGTGGGGATATTCTGCAATACTCGAACCGAGCGAACCGGGCGGTACGATGACAACACTAGACTTCTGTGATGACAACACCTGACTGGAGCGATGACTACGCTTGGACTGCTGTGGCGTCCAAAAAGAAATTGTAGTATAGGATTAGAATAGGCAGTTTCGGTGTCTCATTCCAATCCCGTTTGAACTTACATCTTCTGTGTGCCGGGACGGCACAATCTGGGAGGGGGCTGTGCAACGGGATGGTAAGCTTATTTTCAAAATTAGTTTATTATTTTGTCACAATAATGACCCAAATGGTTGTCCATACTCTCTGCTACAATTAAATTCCATTACATCAGTACTAACAAGACATGTTGTTGCTTGGCACAATGTATGGCCCCGCGCCATGACAGAATTATTAAAACATCCCAAAATATTCAAGATTGAGAGATAATAACATTTTCGTTCCCAAACAAACAAGCTATTGTCATGCTGACTTTTATTTACACTGATGGTATAAACTCAGCGGGTATATCGTAAAACGTAACTCAAGTCACTTTACCTTGTTTCAAGTTTCCTAGTACCCTAAATAGTCGAAACATCGCCCTCGTAACTGATGTCAGCTGTCAAGAAATTGGTCAATATTTTCTGAATATGCAATTATAACCTACACTGCCCGGCACGTTGCGCCCAACTGGCCTGATAGTGTATATTGACCCCCCCACTTAAACACGTGGAAAAAGAACCTTGTACAGATCCAATATAAATTTGTATAAAAACACTGAAATACAATCTATCTCACACTGTAATCATTATTTTTACTTACAAAAAAACTATTTGTGTTTGCAATAATATTTAGCCATGTTCTCACAACATTTTACGTAATTTTTCGCACTGTTCACATTTTCAATGTCACGAAAAATTGTTATGACCAAGGCGCTTCAGGCTCATGCAGCAAACTCCATCTGTCAAGTTCCTCCACATACATCGCCCCGCGCTTCCCGCGCGGGCAATTATGGCAAGTCCATTTAAGAAATCGGGATTCTTTAGAAAGTCATGCTTCTGCCAATCCCCCGCGGAAGCCCGCCAGGACAGGTCACGTAATTGCCCCCTCAGCACAAACACCCAACTGCGTGACTCGAGTTTTCGATGCAGTGACCTCTCACCTGATGTGATGCGCCGCGGGAACGTCAGTCTGCTGTATCCTTCATAGTGCGTACACGCATTGCGATTTGCTGTCGTTTTCCAAGATAGTTTCTTTTTACATGTTGGGGAGGCGGCAAGTACATATTTAAATACATTTTTTATGTAGGCATATCGCGTAGGGAAACTAGACAGAAAGCTTTGGATAATCAGGGTTGTGACATTAAGGTTTAGATTATTAAGAATTGGTCCGAATGGTGTGTGGAAATTCAAAATTTGTGCGCGTCCACACATTGAAATTGAAGTCATATTTTCGTAAGTCAAGTTCATGAATTCATGTCAAGATAGGCGTCTGATAATAAATTTGGTTCATTCGATATCCCGCTCTGTTTTAGCTTACTGTCTATTAAGTAGGTATTACGAAGGGTGCACAATATTAGCGTTAAAACGAGAGCAAAACGACAGTGTGGCATGTTTACATCATGACATACATTCAAGAAATCACTTGTATTTTCATTATTTCGTTAAAATTCTTAAAAATCATTAATTGCATACCATATCTGCGGATAGGGGATTATTTTGGTGTGTGTTTTGTTGGCAAACTCATTGTATAAATTGGAAGAGAGAGGGAGACATGATTGCGCCATCTTGTACATGTCACAGTACAAAAGCATATGGGTAGCGCGTTATTGTGGTGATGCACGTAAAGCCATGTCGTTCTCCTTCATGTTTACATGTACAAGTATAGCGCCCTATTAATTCGTGGGGCGCTGTTGTTGTCGTTTTACACACGACGGCAATGTGGGACCCCATATCGACTGTGATGGTATTGTTTGTGGCGATAATATCTTCAGTAATGATGTTTTGCCTGACTAGTAAATTATATAAATGAATTGGGAATATATTAGTGATTTTCGAAAATGATAAGATTTGTTTTGTGAAAAAGGCCACATTGTGAAATCTCTTTTCTCTGATTTTTTCATTGTTAATTTATTCACGGTCACTATGTAAATTCAGGGTCATTCACTGTATTTATACTGCACATGCGCACTGAACTGCTCATAACTCGGAGAGATAGAAAATAATTATATAATGTTGTGTGAATATATTTTAAACTTGTTAAAGAGTTAGAAGCGCTCAAGACATGATTAATTCGTTTTTTCTCTTTAATTCATGACGGATTAAATTCATGTAAACTTTAGGGTCCTTTCACTGTGCGCACCGAACTGCAAATAATTAGGAGAGTTAAAGGAAATATCATGATGTGTGTAATTATGTGAAGACTCTTAATGAAGTTATGGATCGATGAAGACATTAAATATTTTCGCTTCAATTGTTCAAGTTCAAGTTCAAGTTGCCCTTTTATTCTCCACATCTTCAGTGATTTAACAAAACAAAGTAATACAATATATTATGTAAAATTAAAATACATTGTTTAAACGAACAGATTGACATCTACCAAGTTGTGGCTAATGAAGTCAAAATATTACCCTTATGATATTAACATAACATAACAAAGCCGATTAGATTAGGTTAAATCATTGGGATATCGATTATAAGTGGTAATAATATCATAGTCATGGAAAAAAATGGAGGAAGATGTGTGGGAGAGGCCATTAGGATCAAGTGACCTTTAGGATTGACCCCCACCCAATGGGAGATAAAACTATTTGTGAGCCAGCAAGGTGCGACAAAAACAAGAAAGGAAACAAAAACAGACAAGATAACAACAAAGACAGAACAAAACAGGACAGGACAAGGGGTAACATGATTGAATCACATTGATGTAAATAACTAGAGGGTTAAACAAGAGTAAAGATGGCAAAGCTGAGGTGCGCCATCTTGTACATGGCCCAGTACAAAAGCATATGGGTAGCGAGATATTGGGTGATGCCCGTAAGCCATGTCGTTCTCCTTCATGTTTACATGTACAAGTATTAGCGGCCCATTGAATGCGTGGCGCTGTTGTTGTAGTTTTACACGGCAATGTGGGGACCCCCATATCGACTTGATGGGATTGTTTTGCGAGATCTTATTCTTCAGTAATGATGTTTGACTGACTATGAAATTATAATAAATGAAATAAAAAAAAAACAATAAAAAAAAAAAAAATAAAAAAAAACTGGAATATATTAGTGATTTTCGAAAATGATTAAGATTTTGTTTTGGGAAAAATGCACATTGTGAAATCTCTTCTCTCTGATTTTCATTGTTAAAATTTCTTCACGGTCACTATGTAAATTAAAGGTCATTCACTGTATTTTATTGCACATGCGCACTGAATTGCTAATAACTAGGAGAGATAGAAAAAATTATAATGTTGTTGATATTCTTTTAACTTGTAAAGAAGTAGAGCGATCAAGACATGATTAAATATTTTTCTCTTTATCAGAAGGATTAAATTCATGTAAACTTTAGGTCATTGATTGTATGCGCAACCGAAACTGCAAATATAGGAGAGTTAAGGAAAATTATAATTGATGTGGGTAATTATGTGAAGACTTCTAATGAAGTTAGGAGCGATGAGATTCATTAAATATTTTCGCTTCAATTGTTCAAGTTCAAGTTCAAGTTCATTTGATTCTCACCACATCTTCAGTGATTAACAAAACAAAGTAAATACAATATAATGAATATAAATAAAAATACAAATTGTTAAAGACAGATTGAAATATACGCAGTTGGCTATGAAGTCAAAATATTACCCTTATGATATTAAACAAAACATAACAAGCCGAAGTAGATAGTATTAAAAATCATTGGGATATCGATTATAATAAGTGATAATAAATCATAGTATGGAAAAAAAATGAGGAGATGGGTGTGGGAGAGGCCATTAAGATCGTGTGACCTTTAGGATTGAACCCCACCACTAGGGAGATAAAACTTATTTGTGAGGCCAGCAAGGGTGCGACAAAACAAGACAGACAAAAACAAACAAGATAAAAACAAGACAGAACCCAAAAAGGACGGACAGGGGTAACATGGGAGTGAATCACATTGATTGTAAATAAACATAAGGGTTAAAAACATAGAAGAAAGATGCCAAAGCGATGTGAGTCATCTGTAGGGAAAAAAAATCAGAAATTAATGCAACGATCTGGGGCCTACAGGATGATACGTCGGCTGAATGAGAATTGTCCTTACGCTGTCCCGATAAATGGATTAATGAAATGATAATTAAGTCGTTATCTGTACACAAACTAGTTTAGGAGAGATTGAATCCATGTTGATAGTTAAGAATATTATATTCTATATGTGAGGACAAGGCTAATGTTCCGTCTAAATGATAGGAAGTTGTTTTTTTCGTTTATGAGTTTTAGAATATTTATTATGGTGCAATAAAAAAATACTAAATATTAAAAAGAATTCTAAAGACACATGACAACTTTCCCTTGTAATCAATGTTTGGAAAGTCATCACTTCTCCGCATTTAGGGATTTGGTGAATTAATGAATTGTTTGTCATTTTGAGGTTTTGCGGAATAATTAAACTTCAATTAAGATAACTACGTTTCTGTAGGGATAGGTAGGAACATGCTCTCATAGGGAAAAATATTATGACTTATATGATGTAATAGACGGATATGGATATTATTGTATGATGATGACGATTACTGGGAGATATTGCCCCTCCCTTTAGAGTTATTGTTAAATGTGTAGCTTTAGACTGGCTGTAACTCACATCATAGCTTAGGTGACATGAACGTAGGGGGGTTGGTTGTGAGAAATAAAAATTAACTACAGCCATTAAAACAAATTGTTATTATATGTTACAACCACGTGTATTCAGCACGAAAGAGGTTAAGATGAGATTTTGTGGGTTCCATACCAGACAGGGTCAACATTTCAAATGTCACAAAATTAAATTGTGTCACATCAAATGTCACAATAGTCACAAATTATAATTGTCACAATACGCGCCCAAATTATAATGTCACCATTAGTGACAATGAATATTATGTGACAATGCATGCGAAAGGCAAGCACCTCACTGGTTGTGCTCGACGTGTTGTTGGAGGAAAAGGCCTTAGCCCTTCAATGAATATTATGTGGACAAGCATTGCGAAAGGCAAGCCACATAACTGTAGTGTCGAGTTGTTAGGAGGTATGAAATGGCTTAGCCTTCAATGAATATTATGTGACAATGCATGCGAAAGGCAGGACCTCACTGTAGTGCTCGACGTCTTGTTGGAGAGTATAAATGGCTTAGCCTTCAATGAATATTAGTGGACAATGCATGCGAAAGGCAAGCACCTCATGTAGTGCTCGACGGTTGTGGAGGTTATAAATGGCTTAGCCTTCAATAAATATTATGTGACAATGCATGCGAATGGCAGGCACCTCACTGTAGTGCTTGACGTCTTGTTGGAGGTATAAATGGCTGGCCTTCAATAATATTTATGTGACAATGCATGCGACAGGCAGGGAACCTCACTGTAGTGCTCGGACGTTCTTGTTGGAGTAAAATCGCGCTTAGCCTTCAATGAATATTATGTGACAATGCCTGCGGAAAGCAGGCACCTCACTGTAGTGCTCGCGTCTTGTTGGAGGTATTAATGGCTTAGCCTTCAAGTAAATATAAATGTGACATGAGCATCATATGGCGTTGAGAACCATGGGACGAGAACATCAGGTGGCGACGATTACTGTGTGGCGACGAATGTCACGAAGAAGCATTGTGTCTGGTTGGAACCCAATGGTGTCTCCTTTTAAAATGTTATTATATTACTATGAGGTGTAACAAAGAAATCATTAAAACCTAGGTGTGTAAATACAAACCTATGCACCCCAGGTGTCATATGGGTTGTACTTACGATGGCCGGCCAGTGCCTAGAGGGGGGAAACTCTGCCAAAAAGTGATTTTTTTGGCATTGTATTGTGATATTTAGGAATTTTAAAAAAACTATGTGTGTAAATCCCCACACATATGCACCCCAGGTGTCAGATGGTTGTATTGACGATTGCCGGCCAGTGCCTACGGGGGGAAACCTATGCCCAAAAAGTGGTTTGAGTAAGGATGTAAATTAGGTATTACAAATTAAACCCCCGTGTAAGTAAGCAAATAGTTTATTAAGAACATGTAATCGGCAGTCTGTGTATCCTTTCATAGGGACTTGACGTGGTGATGTAATCTGACGACAGGACGAAGGCTGGTTGTAATAAAATTCTTGAGAAACTGATTTACGGAGTCACGTGCGTCATTCAGGAAGGAACGCAAGTTCTGCCCCTTGCAACTTACCGCGAGTCCTCCAGGGGCGCTTCCCGCCGTTCACGCTAACAAAAAGCAATTTAAAACAGGTAAAAAATCTATATAGGGGGATTTTTTTTTTTTTGTTACCGACTGTAAACCAAAATGCTCTCGCAAGCATCCCACAGTCAACAAACACACACCAACGCACAACACTCTCACACGCAAACAAACCTAACGCCAACACTCATACATGCGCATACGCGTCGTTTCGTATACACACACACCACACTTGAGTGATGAAATAAGGCTAACCAAAAAACATATTTGTACAATAGAAACGACATTATATCCCCACAAGAAATCCATAAGTTTTAAAAAGATTTAACGAGGGTAGACCTATACAATACGGATATAATATACGGCCCATGCCACGTTTGAGGAAGGACTGACAGAAATTATGCGAAGATAATTTGTGCTTGCATGACAGAACAGCGTTGTAAAAAGTTCACTACCCAACACAAGGTGAAATTTTGTGTTTGATGTCACCCGCCTATAAAAAGTAACATGCATCGTAAAGACCATTGGAGCACAAGCCCTATTCGAGCTTCGGTATTCCTCGTCTTATTTCATTTAGTGAATACAAATGATAGAAAGGGACGAAGTCTTCAAAAGAATTACTCCATAATTTGCATGTGCCGTCTGATTACTAACAGACATTTCCTTGTCTAAATCAAGTGGTAAGGTATTAGATCTGGCTTTAAATTTAAGACTAATCCATATAGAAATCAGTGCTATCAAGAAGTAATTTTCCATTCTAATACCAACTTCATTTTAAACATAAAAATTCATAAGAGAGGATTTACCTTCGGCTTTATTGTACCAATCCTTCTCGTGAACATTCTATTATTAATTTTAAATTTGTGGACCCAGGTGTGGACTCTCGGGACCGGGGGTTGGCAATCAAAAAATGTTGATTCATGTACCAATTGGCGAGGCTTCTCTCACAGAGAGCATCCATTTAAACCGAACACGATTAAATATCACAATTAAGATTGAACAAGACCATTGAACATAAGTTTCGGCCACCTATGTAAATCAAGATTCAGAAGACGCGCAAAATAGCTAACACGGTGATCATCCTGAATGCTGCTTATAGGGCGCCAACCTAAATCCCCGTATAAAGCAGAGGCCGTGTGTGCGGGGAGCTTTTAAGGATATACCTCGCAATATGAGTTTGGAGGTTTCAATGCGTTTCATATCAGAATCGCTCCGGTCCACACTGAGCATGCGTAATTAATGCTTGGTAAAGCAATTGACCACCATAAAAATAATCACCATTAGTAGACTCTATTAAAGGTATCATGAGTATTAATAATCGACTTGATATGGCTTAAGACGGTTACCCTTCTTATAATTTCATTGACTATGATAATGATCTGAAAGATTTCTTGGATGATAACACCTAAAAATATTTGTAATTATCACATTCCAAAATAGACTGGTACCTAACTTCCACAACCTGTGCTTATCGATGCGTTTTCCAACAATAGAATGTTCGATTTGTAATTAAAAACCCAATTCCAGGTACGCGAAAAATGCGAAGCAATGTTGAGAAGCCTTTGCAAATCATTCTCGTTGTCTGCATTAGACGCCATCGTCTGCCCAAAATAAGCAACCCCATTGAACATCACAAATAATTCCCACATTTTCATTCTTAATTAAATTAATCATTCGTTATGTATATACAGAAAAGGATGCGGTGACAAAACAAACCTGTTGACAACCGGCCATCAATATAAAAGAATTTAGAAATTAGGTTTCGATTTCACCAAATTTGACCATAGCCTCAACGTTCTTATATAAGCTGTCAATGATGTGCCACATGTTGCCACGGATACCCAGTTTCCAGGCTAGAGTTAAAAGCCCATCCCGCCAAACTGTATCGAAAGCCTTGCGGAAATCCAGGAAGGCTAGATAGGTCTTCTTGCCCTCGGCAAGTCTCGCCGCTGCAACACTTTTTAATGTGAACAGATGATCCTCGCATCTATAATTTTTTCTAAAACCTCCCTGAATTTCCGAAGTAATTTATTCTTTTCAATAAGCTAGCGACTGACTTGGAAATAATCGATTGAAAATCTTAGAAAAAGCACGATGTAAGCGTAATACCCCGATAGTTATTGAGATCCTTTTTATTGCCCTTTTTAGATTGGAATAATAAACCCCTGTTCCATTCCGCGGTGACCCTCTTAACTCAATAAGACGATTCAAAAAGGCCAATAAAGCGGAGTGTGTGTAAACCCTGGCACCGTTCTTGAGTAATTCATTGGTAATAGTATCAATCCCTGGGGACTTATTTAACTTAGCTTGACGTAAGGCGCTTTAACATCATCTAAGCCTATATCTATATCTGTCAAGGCATCCATCGTTATCGATCACGGTATTGTTAGCGAGACCGCCTCTTAAATTCCTAACATGATGCTTCACCTTGAAGTAATGGTAGTCTGTGTAAACATGTATTCATATTGCCCAGAGCTTGGAAAATATGCCTGAGGGTTTGATCATTATATATTATATAACATATTCATTTATGAAAATGAACTACAAAGGGATGCCAAAATCAATTCGACCTCCCCCCCCCCCGATCTTGACGAAAGATATGAATTGTTTTTATGTTGTCAAGGAAAGTCCAAAACGTGGAGATGAAGAATCCACTTGTTAAGGGTTGCTTCGTTTTTTTGTTTTTTTTTTTTTTTGTATGAATAATGGGATAGGGCGCGCGGTCGTTATTGGGGCTTTGATGGACCCACATCAAAGCACCCAAAGTGGTTTGTGGTTTGCACTCACGTAGTGCTGTAATTTTTTTGATATATTTGGGTGAGTTGCTATATTGAATGATGCTTGGCCGCCATCGTCTGCTCCGTCTGATACGCATAAGAACGCCCTCCTACCGTTTAGTATTTGAAGGGGGGTAGGGTAGGATAGACTTCGATTTGGGAATCGGGATGTTCAAACGTTGATTGTGGAACTGCGACGTGCATTTACTATGGGCAGTCTCTGCCTCGTTTCATTAAAAATTCTCCTCTTAAACCTTAGTTCAATAGATCTTGTAATATCATGCTAATCAGGAATAAATTATGACTTAGTATCAAAATCCGTCAGGGATTGTTACAACCGTGTAATTTCGAATAACGTCATTTAGATTTAAATATTCGTGACCAGATAACCTTTAGTCAAGTCTGTCGTACACCGTTCGATAAGCATAAGAGCGCCGTTAAGACTAGCACTCGGGTTTACGCCGGATGTTGAGTGCCAATTTGAATTCGCCGTGTTGTTAGTTGGCATGTCCGTACCCCCCCCCCCGTTTGAAATAGACTACACTCGTCTCGCCGGAGATGATGCCGATCCCATGCCGATTTGAATAAATTGAGTTAGGATGGCATGTCCTACCCCCCCACCCGTCCGATGTATGAACAATGGACGAAAAACGAGGTCATATGGGTCATGGAATGACATTTTCTTTCGCTAGCATGAATGCACATGCATCTGCATAGAATGCAAATGCGGGGCGTGGTATGAGATTTTGAAAGTTAGGGTGGCGTCATTGAATGCCTGTCTTCCGAGCTGTGAGGGACGCTTTAAAATCGTGCTACTATACTATACTGAGTTTGGATCAATCCCCTTTTTACGATTTTGAATTGTTGAGCGATATTGGGATTGTGGTGATTTCTTTAGTAATGAGGTGGAGTAAGAGTAGAAATTTATTTTTGACAATAACCGAAAATTTGATAGTTGGTACGTAATGGTTTCCGTACGTGCGTTGAATTAACCACACATCAAAACTGATTATAGGAGATTTAACTTGATATTCAATCAGGCACTAGGCCTATGTGCGGTAATTAAGGCAGTTGGGGGTGTTCGTAAATATGTCAGGTAGTTATGTCGCAGAAATTTTGTAATTAAAATAATGATACTAGTGAGTAATCTTAATTCTCAGTACCGGTTTATGGGAACCGGGGCGTATTCTGCCACCTCTTTCTTCAACATGCTGTTTATTCCGTGAAGCTGCCGAATGCACAGGGTGGTGGCAGAATACTAAATTCTTTACGAGTTTACTCTCTGCCATTATAATTCTCCATATGTCGAATAGGGTCACTGACGCAGTGATTGCCCTGGTGTTACTTACAGAGATGACTTTGAGGTGGCTATGTATTGGTGCCTTTTTTCAGAGCAAATAAAGGTAATTCTAAATTAGTTTCGTACGCAACCCGGGTGTATCCCCATCGGGCTACAACTTGGGTTGCGGATAATATGGTAGGCCAGCACAAATCTTATGTACATTTCCAGAATGCAATAATGAATGAGGACGTTTGGCACCACATGCAATATGAGCAATTATCCTAGGCTTAATGTTAAACTCAAGCACTTTGGGATTTACTATCAATGCGATCACTTACGTTTGACGGGAAAATCGGCAAATTTCGTCGGCTTCTATTCAGGATTCTATCGCAGAAGCGGCCATGTGTTTACATCTCGCGAGGGTATAATTGGAAACAACGCTCCTATGGCCACTGACGTAAGAGGTCAGGTCTATGGCTATCGGCTGCGACGGGCCGCCGATCCCCATGTGCAATTTTCACGTTCGTTCAACATGCTCAGGTTGGAGCTTTAGTGATTGCGAATATTGCAGACTACAGAAGGGGACAGAATCGAATCGGTCACCAAGACTCACTGTGACTAAGTCAATGACATCACAGCTTTAGCAGTCTAGCTTAGAAGTGTAAATCATTCTGTACACGAGTCGCAGTGAATTTTATCAGACAATATTTCAGTTATGGAGTGTGACTTAGATTTAAAAGATTTAGAAAGATGTGTACTCTAATTGTTCAAATGCCGTTTTGGAAAAAAACATTGTTAATTTCCAAGGGCGGCGCTGCCTCGCAATTCGTTTGGGCCAGCGTGCCTGGATGCTAATTTTAACTCTGCACAGCAACAACAATACATTGCATTGCTCACATCATCAAATTTTGTGACCGGCGCGTTCCCGGATGGTAACGAAAGATGTAGCAACCACATTTATCAACGTGAGACTGCAGCGTGGGCCCGTAGCCTGGAGATACGTATTTCCATTGCATTTATGCGGCGTGTTACCGCTAACAAATCGACATAGTTACTATTCATAGATTTGCTACTTTGGCCTTACTACTGTCGATGTCGCTGGATACGTTTAGGAAACTGTAAGTCTTTCTAGAAAAAAAAAAAGGCATTTTAAAAGCACTAATTTGTCCTTGTTCCTCGTTCAGTAATATCGGTTTCGTAAGGGTAGCTTGTTCGACGCACTACTTCTAAATCTGATCGCAGTTACTGTATGTTGTTGCGGATTTTATGTTATTCCGGCTATAGTATCCTATGTCTGTTAATATCATGTGTATTTGCGATTATAATTATGGGTTTTGACTGCGGAAGTCTAGTGGTGCATAGTATAACTTCTATAAGATGTGAAACTTGATTAATGTGGTAGACTGCGTATGCTTTGTCAATGTGCTTTTGATTGCGTATGTTATATCGGATAGGGTCTGAAAGCGAAGTCGATTGATTTTAAAATGGGATTATGGAAACTCTCCAGATTCCTGATTTCCATCCATCATAAAAAAAATCTATATCTATATGGGTATTATACTTATCGGGATATATTTTGGCAGACAGACCCAAAGGGCAAAAGATCCCCACAAGAAGTATACCGAGAACATTAGTCAACACGTAGGAATGATTGTTTCCATAGAAACTGGTACACAGTGGAATCAGTGCACTAGTCTTCAAGCTTTTGAAGTTGGCACGATACTGGAATGAAGATGAAGATGAAGACCAGATTCAGTAGAAATTGCCTTAATTGATACCTGGGAACGCAAGAAAATCCCATGAAAAAACACCATCAACTGGCCATACACCTTCGATAGCTGCACTTGTCATCAAAGCTCCCACTATCATCTATTTGATCGGATCCCATAGACTATGTAAAAGGACACACCCAGAATCATGGCCACGTCCGATAATTGTCAAGATGTGCTCATACGCGGACCGAAGCGCAATCTACAGAAACAAAAGACATCTGGCAAAATCGGGAATAACCATAACTGAGAACTTGACCGCAAAGCTGATGCCGAAAGGCAAAGCAATTGGACAAAGTCTCAGCTGTGTGGACACAGATGGACGCATAGTATGCCTCACAGATAAAGGAATCGTCTCAACCATAACAAAGGGCCGATGACCTTAAGCGTATGGGGTAAATATTGACTTTCCTAACTTGGCACCATTGCCCTATCAAGACTTTACTGCGAACTAATCAACATATATATGCACCAATGTAACAACTGATTTTTTTCATGTATATATTTTCATTTTGGCCTGGTTATTATTCTCACTCTGATTACATTAAAATTTTCCTACATTCCTTGCTCATTGTCTACCTCTTTCAGCCTTTTTCTAACTATCAAATTACCAATGTACAACTGGTGTTAAATTCATTTATATATTCTCTTGGCTTGTTATAATTTTCACTTTTGATTATATTGTTATTATTTTCACTCCTTCCTTGCTCATTGTCCTACCCTTTAATTCTTTTTCCTAACTAGCACATAAAAATGTTCCCATTGTAAAAGGCTGGTGGTTGTTTTTCAATGGAATATATTTTCACTTTGATTAAGGAAACAATTTCCATACATTCCTTGCTCATTGTCTACCTCGTCAGCCTTTTTCTAACTCTCCAATGTACCAATGTAACAATCTAGTGTTATTCATGTATATAATTTTTTTTTTTGCTGTTGATATTTCCATTTTTGATTATATGATATATTCCTTCCCTTTCCTGGCTCATTGTCTACCCCTTTACTTCTTTTTCTACTAATCACATATAAAATGTTCCAAGGTAAGTCAGACCGTGTAGGCAGCGGTTTCACGATTAATTTCATATTGCTATTGCTGGCTAATCTGTCTCATTGATTATATTTACCCCATTTTCCTACCTTCCTTGCTCATTGTCTCCCTCTTTCAGCCTTTTTCTAACTATCAATTGTACCAATGTACAATCTAGTGGTGAATTCAGTATCTATATTTTTTATTTTTTTTGCTGGTTGATATTTCCCTTTTGATATATGTTATATTTCCTTCTTTCCTGGCTTCATGTCTAACCCGTTAATCACCCTTTATTCCGTTTCTTCTAACTATCAACATATTAAATGTTCCAATGTACAACCAGTGTAAATTTCATGTTATAATTTTCATATTGCGGCTAATATTCCATTTGATTATACTAATTTTCCTACATTCCTTGCTATTGTCTACCCTCTCTGCCTTTTTTTCTAAAACTACAAAAAAAATTTTGTACCAATGTACAAACTTGTGTTTAAATTCATGTATATCATTTTCTTTGCTGCTTGTTATTTTCACTTTGAGTATATTATATTCTTTTCCTTCCTTCCTTACTCATTGTCTACCCCTTTAACTCTTTTTTTCTAACTACCAACATATAAAATTGTTCCAATGTACAACTGGTGTTAGTTTCATGAATCGTATTTACGTTGATTATATGAAACATTTCCTAAATTTCTGCTCATTGTCTACCTCTTTCAGCCTTTCCGAACTATCAATTACCAAGTTACAATCCCTGTGTTAAATTCATGTATATAAGTGTTTTTTTTGTCTGGTTGTACTCCCCTTTTGATTATATGTATAAAAAATTCCTTCCCTTCCTGGCTCATTGTCCACCCCTTAATTCCCGTTTCTCACTTATCAACATATAAAATGTTCCGATGTACAACCAGTGTAAATTTCATGTATATTTTTCACTATTGCTGGCTAATATTCTCCTTGATTAATGAATACATTTTCCCTACCATTTCCCTTGCTCATTGTTAACCCTTTCAAGCATCCTTTTTCTAACTATCAAATGTAACCAAGTGTACAAACTGGTGTTAAATTCATTATCTATATTTTCTTTGCTGCTTGCATATTTTCACTTTTGATTATATAAATTATTTTTCCTTCCTTCCTTACTCTTGTCTACCCCTTTAAACTCTTTTTCTAACTATCACATAATAAAAAGGTTCCATTGTACAAACTGGTGCTAATTTCACATATATATTCCGGTTATTATTTTCACTTTTGATTTATATGATATATTTTCATCACTCCTTCCTGCTCATTGTCTCCCCCCCTTGTGTATTCGTTTCTTCTAACTATCAACATATAAAAATGTGGTCCCAATTACAAACTTGTGTTCTTTTTCATAATCTTATTTTCACTTTGATTATATGAAACAATTTCCTACATTCCTTGCTCATTGTGCTAACCTCTTTTGCAGCCGTTTTTATCTACTAACTATTCAAATGTACGCAAGTACAAGCTAGTGTTCAAATTCATGTCATTATTTTTTTTTTTGCTGGTTGATTACTTCCACTTTTTGATTATATTTATATTTCCTTTCTTCCTGGCTCATTGTCTACCCCTTTAATTCGGGGGGGCTTTTCTAACTATCAATATAAAATGTTCCAATGTACATACAACCATTGTAAATTTCATGTATATTTTCAATATTGCTTGCTAATATTCTCACTTTGATTATAAAAAAATGAACCACATTTTCCTACCTTCCTTCCTTGCTCATTGGTCTCCTCCCTCTCTCTGCCTTTTTCTAACTATCAAATTACAATGTACAAACGGTGTTTTCATTCATGTATATTTTTTTCTGTGCTGGCTTGATTTTTTTTCACTTTTGATTATATTAAATATTTTTCCTTTCTTCCTTACTCCCTGTCTAACCCCTTTAAACCTTTTTCTAACTATCAACCATACAATGTTCAATTGTACAAACGGTGCTAATTCACAGATATAACCCACAGGACCCTAAGCCCTGGTATCCTTCCTACCATCCTTTACTTTTGTTTCCGCGCGTCGTTTTAATGCTAACCCCTTTTTTTTCTAAAAATGATACCAGTGTTTATGCTGTCATCTCCAGTTTTTTTCTACTTTGCTAGGTCTTAAATAAGACAGTCATTGCTCGTGCATTACTACATTGTTTATGACCCGGCCCCCGCATGGTCATATTATCTCTGCAGTCTTTGTGACCAAAACCCTTTTAGTTTTTTTTCTACCAAATTATAGTAAATTCCTTCAACTTGTAAGTCAACCTAAATTTTAATAAATACTGTATCTTAGTTTCATGTATAAATAATATTAATTGTATTTTGTTCTTTCTTTGTACCCTTGTTTTATGTAACTCAATTTTTGTACAACTGCTGTATGTAAGTTTTTTTGTATAAATAATCCTCAGCTATTGGATTGTATTAGCCCCTTGTTCGTTTTACTCTTTGCTTGTCTTCATTGCTTTCGTCTTGTCTTACTTGTCTACACATCATGTCCATAGGTATTGTCTTACTTTTATCTACCCGGTTTCTCAATTAACTCTCTTCTAATTTTCTTCCCTTTCAATTCTCCTACCTCATCCAACCTATCTCTCAAGTTCCCACTCCACCATCTAACTCTCTCTCTCTCTCCTCCCGTGGGGGGGGGTTGGCTTTAGGGTTCGCGCCCCCTCGTCTCTCTCGGGGGTCGTCTCTCTCTCCCTCTCTCTCCTTCAAACCCACTCGCTTTTACTTTCCTTTGAATTTTGTTTTTTATCCATTTTTTCAGTATGCCGTGCCCTGCAATATACTACTGCCATTTAACCACCACCTTCACGACGAAGACTTCCGCGCATCACTCATTGAATTTTCACCAACACTAAATGAACATCATCAAACTTAATTCCATTGCATCAACCCACTACTTACAGACCCCATATCATCTCAAACTTTGATCACCTCCTTCATTACACACACACAAACAATCCTGGTTCTGACTCCCCGCTGATCACACTGACGACAGCTTCACCAACACTAATAAAACCATCAAGCAATGACTCTTTTCCATATTCCATTTCAAATGCTGTAGTATCACAAAATCATATGAGAAATCACTACCTACCGGGTTGACACCTCAACCACTCTTTCTCTTTCTTAGCATTCTCGGAAACATGGCTTACTGACACCAAGTCACCACCTAACTTTAACGGCTACACGTACATTCCCGGACCGCCACAGGCAGAGGAACGGGGAGTTTGTCTTTACATAAAAATCCCCTCTCATATAAAATCATTGGACACAACACCAGGAACAGAATTTTTGACTCACTTTCATCGATCTCACATTAACACCAACATAGATCCCAAACACGTAACTGTCGGAGTTATTTACAGATTGCATAAACACACATCCAAAAATTTTAAACACAGCTTCGAGCAGCTTCTCGCTGACTAAATAAACCCAACCGCGACGTCTATATTGGCGTGACCTTAATATCAATCTTCTCAATTTATTCCCTATCCACAACATGATGATTTTATACACAGATCTTGCAAACTCCTATATCCCCAAAATTAAGAGACCTACAATAATAACGCATAACACAGCCACGCTCATAGATAACATTATCACCAACGCCACTGACACAGATCCACACCAAGGGATTTTGTCCCTGACACTACAGATCACTTCCCATAGTCCTCATTACATTCCAATTACAACATCTTCTAAGCATAACCATGCCACAAAAACAACCATCAAAACGTGACTACAGAGAACTCCACAACATTCGCACATTTAAACGTAGACTCAACACTGAATCATGGGAACATAAATACTCACAGAAAATGACCCTACCAATGGCGTCCTCAACTTCATTACAACTTATAACCAAACAATTAGAACGAGCATTCCCCCTACAAAAGAAGACCCGTAAAAAATCGTAACCATAAGCAAGCCCTGGATTGACAACAATCAATTTCCAAGTCAATCAAACACAAGCTCGGCCTCGACAACAAACATACCTGAAGAAAAACACACAGCAACCAAACAACAACAAACACTCCAAAAAACAAATTAACTCACATTATTCGTATTGCCAGGAAAAACACAACACAGACAATTCAGAAACTCAAAATGGATCTTACCAAAATCTGGACATTCCCTCACAACATTCTAGGCCAGGAAGGTTTTGCAATGCACTAAAAATATCCCTGAACCTTTTTCACTCATAATAATAACAGATAACGGACACCTCTTGACATAGCTAACGCATTCAACGATTCACTTCATCACTAACCTGGGGCAAAAACTTGGTCTAACAAAGTCCCACCTTCCCATTAACTCTTTTACTAAACACACCTTCCAAAAAAACACATTCACTTCCATATTTCTGAATCCGTTACTGTAGAAGAAATGCACAAACTGCGCCCCTGTTGAGACCGGGTAAAGTGCGGTACCGACAAGATGATCCTGATTGCTAACTAAACTATGATTACATCATATCGCCTCTGATGCACATCTTTACCAATCACTTCTCACCGTAACTTTCCCCAGATCACCTCAATCATCCACAGTCTTTCCAATTACAAAACCAGACCCATAACATTGCAAATTAACAGGCCCATTTCTGTTCTTTCTATTCTTTTTCCCAACTGCTTGAAAAAATCAAGGTACAATCACGTCCTGTTCCTACATTCTTCCATAAGCACAACATTCTTGTCGAGGAACAATACGGTTTTAGGCCCAACCGCTCAAAACTACAAGGCACTCCCTTGAACTAACCACTACCCTCAACCTGTGCCACTAACAAATAAACTCCACACCATGGGGGTATTCCTGGAGCTCTCCAAGGCTTTCGACACGATTGATCACTTCTTCTCACAAGCTTTACCATTACGGTGTCCGTGGAGTAGCCTTGGAGTGGTTCAAGAGTTATTATCTTACTAACCGCTCACCATCAGTCGTATGTAACACCCATCGCATCATCAATCACACCTATCACAGTTGGCGTCCCCTCAAGGCTCAATCCTTGGACTCCCTACTTTTCATCAGTGTCATGAATGACACACCAAACCATCAGATCTCTAACACACTAAAACTAATCTTATTTGCAGATGACACAAATTTTTCTCTCAAACTCTAACATTTCATGCACTTTTTAAACAACATATCATGAACGCTCCTCCAAAAATCACTGACTGGTTTCGGGCTAACAACTTTCTCTCATGTGTTCAAACTCACTACTGTGCTTTTCGCTACAAACACAAACACCAATCACACTCAAACATTAACACTAATAACAGGACAATCTCCCGGTACACTCAACCAAATGTCTTGGCATTACAATCGACGACAACCTAACATGGAAACGAACCCACCAACTCTGTGCACTACCAAGCGTCTCACGCATGGGTACAATCTACAGAGTTAAACACCAACCACCTTCAGAAAAAAAAAACGATACACGCCTAAATCACTTGACAACAACACTATTTCCTCCCATACTTACTACTGTAACATCTTTTGGTGGGCCCTCCAACAATCATTCACGGCTCACCAACCTAAACATCACACAGAAATCGGCCATCGCACTATCCACAACTCACTCTCCCTAGACCTCACACTTTGGCCATTATTTCACTCACTGAAACACATTTTCAATTGTCATGAAAAATTGTTAGACCAGGCTCTTCAGGCTTCAATGCAGCAAAAAATCTCCATGTCTTCAGTACGCCACATCGATATAGCCCCGCGCTCCCCGGCGCGCGGCGGGGCATTAGCCATTGATAAGTTAATGATGAGCAGCATTGCAATGATAGAGAGTTGTTTATCCGCTTGGATTTTCCCCTCAAAATTGATGATGCTTTTGAATTCCATCTACATTTTTGCCATGTATTACAGTGGAGTGTTTTGCCTTTGATATTTATTATTTTAGCAGCATTGCATGATAGAGTGTGTTAATATAATATGGTATATCGCTTGTTCCCCTCAAATTGGATATGCCTTTGTATCACTTGTAGTTTTGCCATGTATACAGACTGTCCCAAAAAAACTCTACAATCAAACTAAAAATTAGAAAAAATAGTAACTGTGCTTTTTGTGAAGATATTTTAGATTTTCTTGTTTAGACCAGATCCGAAGCATCCATCCTCGTTTTTATTCATTCCAATGTGATGCACTCTAATGGAGATATGTCAATGAACACAAAGATATAAAATACCACTTGGCCAGTTTCATGAAGGTTAAAGAAGAAACTAAAGGTATTAGGCGTGTCTCATATTGGGGCATTAATTGAAACGTTTCCAACAAAAGAATGTGTAGAGATAGAGCCAATGCAGGAATTATGCTTTGAATCAATCAATATATTTACTTTTCAAACAGTGAAAGCACCCCGAAATGGATGTTGTGGGGGACCGTGGGGACTCGCTTCAGGGGGACAGTAATCATGAAATTCATGGAAATTGGGAATTTTACGTGCTGAAAGCAAGGGGGCAGCCACAAGTCTGTTGGGGACAAAAGTCCGGACACCGCTCTAATGGGGAGGGCAATTTTCCCCTATTCCCTACTTTTCCAATATGCCCAGGAAGGAAACATTGCGAAGAAACAAGCATTGAACAAATAACAATCAAGGAAATGATGGTATGTTTCCACAGGCCCGGTTACTTTCAGCGAGGGTGGTTTTGATGATCTACCTTTCCTGCTGAAACTGGTGTAATGCTGAGACAAAAAGACTGTTTGGATTAGAATTTTCCCAATGCTAGATGTATTGTATTGGCAATTGTGACTTTATAAACTTATATATTATTTATATTACAAGAGCAATCTTGTTATATACTATTTTTATTTGACTTTTTCAATAGCGAAAGGGGCTTTGAAGTTTGATTTTAAATGAAACATCTGTTTGATATCGGGATAGTCGAAACTGGCCCAACGTGTTTTTTCAACAAACGTCTCAGATATTGGCCTTAACTTCTGAACCAGACCCCTAATTCACCAACTTAAAAATCTTATGAACGCTGGAACATTTCTAGTAAGAATCCGTCAACTTCCAGTTGAGATGAACATAAGTTTTTTGCCAAAAAATGAATCTTTGCATTTGATTGTATAGTTTTTTTGGGACAGTCGTATTGGTGGTTTAACATAAGCAGCATTGCATGTTGGAGAGATGTTAAATCCGTTGGGCTTCCGCATATAGACGAATACTTTGATCCCTTCTGCATTTTTGCTATATTTTATGGTACTTTTACTCGTCCTTGTATCGATATGATTGTTAGAGCATTGTTTTTTTTTTTTTAATTGCCCTTTTTTTTTTGTTAATTCGCTTGGTTTCTTCTTCTCAAAATAGACGAGAATATTGTATTCCATCTGCACGTTTGCCATTTTATAGAAAATTTTGCCTTTTTTGGTAATCATTATGATCTGACTTTAATTGCCAGGTCTTTTTCTATTTAAAATATTTTAGTTTGTATACTAGCTGATTAGATATCGTGGCTCAAAGTATATGGAATTTTGAAACCTGACCAAAAATGGTCAAGGCTTTTACGTATGCTAAGGTGTAAGTTTCACCGTAATCTGACTCTTGCTTGTGTGTCCCTTCATACAGTTGAGGCAAAGTTGAATTTCCAGTCTGATTGTCCTTTTTGTTGTGTCTTTTGGACATGTTTGACATTTCGTACGTTCGGGGTGATTATAGATTAACGTGGTCTTTTATTGATAGAAATAAAAATCGTGTGATCTGTTTTGAATCACAAAAGCCTTTAATGAGCATAAGTTTTTGTAGTAGTGGTGTTGACTTCTGAGTACCAGTACGGTATAGAGATACAGGTATACGTTTTTGCTGGTGGAGGTTTTGGGGTGTGTGAACTGTATGTGCCATCCTTGCTCTAAAGGAAAGTATGTATTGTCAGGTGTAGTACAGGAAGCTTGTATACAAATGATGCACTTTATTCTGGAAATAGGGGGGTCCTACAATTTGGAATTTAGGTTTCAGGATTGTGCGGGATTAACTGGTATGTAATCCCGCGGTATAAGTTTTTTCGGGATTGTGACACTGGTTTAATGGTGTGACGTGTTATTCCTATTCACTATTAGCCTCCTATTGTACGAGTTTTATTCAAACCCATGTGCTAATGTTGGAACTTCTTGTTTGGTGGATATAGGCTGTGGGAAAGGACTGTTTAGCGCATGTGAGCCTGTTTTGTGTTTTGCAGAGCCGTCACGATACATTCTTCATTGTTACATGCAGAGAAATTGGTTAGGCTGCATAGCCTTAGAGTAAGGGGTTCCTTCGCTGCAGGGGCTTATGAGGTAATGGTTATGATCATGTAGAGGAGTTACGCTCTTTTGTGATTGGATGGCTTAGTGTTGTGCTTTATTTATAGATTTATCCAGAAGTATTATTATATTATGTTATGCTATTGGATGGCCAGCAGTGGGTCAATTACTGATATTTCAATAAAATTCTGAGTGAGTATATTGTTACATTGTATTGCTTTTGAAGAAATTCAAAATAGTATTAAAAGTATTTAGGAAAACAGGGTACTGATGTCAAAGTTGGTCATAGTAATTGGGTGCTTCTGGGCTTGTTTGGTTATAATATTTATAGTGTCAAGCATACTATGGTGCCCGCTCTTTAAACCTTGGAGGGGGGGAAAACATGGCGGGATGTCCGCAGCGGCACAGACCGAGAGGTGTTCCCAGAGTTGTTAAGTGTTTGTAATGTTTTCCTTTTCAGGTGCGGAGCATGCGCGATAGAAAAATTTATTTTTAGTTTTGAAGCAACGCGAATAGAAAATAAATAGCGGGAGGCTCGCGCTTTGCGCGGGCTCCCGCTAGGTGAGTGAACGGGGGGATCACTGAAACTGAAGCGTCACTGAAGAAAAGTGGGACACAACTATTGCATTGGCGAGACTGCACCAAACCACGTATCCTGAACTTTAGGACTCCCAGAGTCGCAAAATTTTTGTATTTTTAACACTTTAATAACCAAAATTCCCGTACCTATAATATCCTATAGCTCATATAGTTACCGATTGCTAAGGAAAACGTCAACTGAATATTTAATCCCGTTATCATATTTCGATATGATTGTATTTTTTCTAGTATTTTTTTTAAATAAGAACAATTCAATATTTAATCCGTATAGGTTTCCGTGTAGGTACCTTTTTTATCAAAAGTAGGCCCCACTCCCCGTGGGGCACAAGATGTAGTTCCGTTTTCACTTATTTTTCAATAACTCCTCAAAACGTCCCAATGAAGTTATCGCCATGACCCCCCCCCCCCCCCGCACAACATCCCGTAGTCGTATTTTTAATTCATCGTAGTTTGCAGCATAGCCTGTGAGATTTATAGGCCTATATCGTTCTATTTTATAAATATTAAACGCATCAATAGTTCATTCCCGTAATTTTCGTTATATTTTTTCTTCTTTTCAAAACCTGTGGGCGTGGGGTAACCGGTATATAGTATCCTACATACGACAATCAAAGTGAAAATAACATTTCGTCCCACATCGTTTGCACTATAATAATAGGAGCTGTAAGTTATTTGCGTACCGATATAGCGTCTTACAGAGTAACGCCGTTGGCCGCGTAACCCCCCGTCGCAAAAAGCTTCCACACATTACGCGACGCTAAGTAACGCGTAAAACAAATGGTTTCCACGCGTAAACCCCCCACCGTCGCAACGCACCACGCATACGCGCGCTTAGTAACGAGCGTCCAAACATGATAATTATTCATGGCAACCGAGCATATTTTGTTGATTTTTCAGTCATTCTGAACGGATTTCGTCCAAAATAGCGTATACCCCGTCCGGTATCCTTACGCACCTTCCACGTGAATTTCGCGCAATATGGATCGAAACTGACGGAGCCTTTTGCGAACATACAACATACATACATACCTACATACATCATACATACATACATACATACATTAATACCTACATACATAAATACATACATACAACAACATTAGCCAAATTATAGTATGACGCGCGGGCTCCCGCTAGTTGAGTGACGGGAGCGATCACTAAATGAAGCGATCACTGAAGAAGTGACACACTATGGCGAGACCACCGCAACACAACCAGTCACCATGAAATTTTGGTCTCCCCCCGAGTCGCAACATTTAGGATTTTTAACACTTTTAAGAATTCCCGTACCGAAATAATCTATAGCTATGGCGTGACCGATTTCTAGGACGTCAACCGAATATTTAATCCCGGAATTTTCCATGTGTTTTATTTTGTTTCTTCTCAAAACTCGGTGGGGTAACCACATTAGTATCCAGATCAACGAAAATCAAAGCAA